>OZ026626.1:49183380-49323380 GCA_964020975.1 Hermodice carunculata | reverse complement strand
TTCCTAGACACAGAGTAATGGAAACCAGGATACACTGCATCTCTGGTCTAAAAATAATGGTAAATGAGAAGTGGTGCATAGTGTTACAGGTGATAGTTAAGGTCATAAAATATGCCTTACAAATAAGTATTATTGGACTGCTATACCAATTCTAGGGTCAGATAGACGCTTCTATAAATTCATGTTTTTCTGTATCTTTGTAACCGCTGGTTGTGCAAGACAAGAGTCGAACTATATTTGTATCAGTAGTGCAATTATTGGACCATTTTTGCTAATGCAAATATTATATTGCTTGTGCTTAATTCAATATATAGTTACAATCCTGAATAATGCTCGGGTCTTTCCAAAAAAATAACATGACGTTCTTTGCTCAGTTTTCTTTCCTTGGATGTGTTGTTACCTTATGTTTAACAGACTAGTGAGATATGCATAGATCTGCCGTGTCAAACATACATGTGTACGGAGTAACATATCCACAGTATTCGGGGAACTAAGGCGAAGGGTTTCCACGTTTATTGCACAGCATTTAATTTTAATAATTGTTCTCAGCTATGTTCATTTGTAATCTTTTTAAAAACATATACTTTATACTACACAACCTGTTGAGGAGTATGTAAAATTCTCGTAAAAAATCTAGATTATAACTAGAATGACAGGGTGTCCACTTCTGCACATCACACGCAGACAGTCCTGTCATTAATGACTTTAAAATATTTACATTTTTTGGTATTATGATCAATTAAAATTGGCACTGCATACAGACCATGGATATTTTATTATAGGGTATAGAATCAATCATAATAATAGTTTCGTACATACGATTTGTCTCTAGATTGGTGCGTTTCGTGTATTGATGTTGACCCCTCATCAACACGTGGTACATCCTAAACTAGGATTAGCATTCGTTTTATCCATAAACAATGCCATAACAAATTGTGCACTTCAACTATACAGAGCCCTACTCACCAGAACCTTTGACAGTGAACATGCCTAAATGTACATACTGGAGACTCAGTAAGATATATAATGAAACCTTGTGTGAGCTGATTTGGGCCATCCTACAACATAAAGTATAATAAAGATGTTATACATCACATTATCTAAAATATTATCATGTAAACAGTGCAAAAAATACATTTTACCAGGGGTACTGAACGTGTGTAAGACAGGTAATGTCAATGTCACTTTATTACCACTTACATAAAAATGTGCCAGTACTTTGGACTTGTATCCACTACCAGGGCAACCTTCTCCACTAAACTCTTTATTTGACTCAGCGGGCTGTCCCACCTCATGTGCCCTGCGCTGCTACTTATTTCATAGCCTGGGGGCAACCTCAGTGTCTGATACAAAATCCGTTTTCCGGGGCCTACAACAGGCAACTGTGCGGCGTTGTATTTACATTTTCAGGTAATGCTCACTCTGTAAAGGTCCAATGAAGTAATGTAAAGCGACAAATTAACTTTCCCTTAAGACTAATCACACATATATTTTGATTACTACCTCTTTAAAATTTTCAATCGAATAGGCGGCCATTTTGAAAATTGTGGATTCCGCACCCAATGGTTTGTAAATGAGTATTGGGACAGTGGGAGGGGGAAGGTTATGATATATGAAACAAAAAAGTATAAATTTTGTGAATGTTTTAGAGCATGAATAATAATTATGACATATGCTGTGGCCACAATTCACTGTGATATCCAAATCAAATGTATTTTTGTGCAACTCTCACACAGTCAATAGATTGTCCAATGTTTAAAATGGCACTGACTATGTGGTGGCTGAAGCCATTGTGTAACATTTGGATAATGATGATAATTGCTTCAGACACAATTGAGTGGGCAGATTAAAATTAAGATAGTAAGTCATGTTTTTATAACCTAACTTTAACGACCGTTTGCACTTGTAACTCCAAGAATGGACACATGGAACCTCAAAAAATATTATGATAATGATCACTGAACAGCCAGGGCTGTGCTGTTTCATCGAACAACTATAACTACGCAGCTATGCTGTTTCTTCAGAACCAAATTAACCCTCTGGGCAAGTTGAAATAAAATCCAGTGTTTCAGTTGACTTTACTGCAAAATAACAGTATGCGATGGCCACTTTCTCGATAAAATCTGTCAGCTCGGTCGATCAATTTTTATTAGAGAAGGATGGCTTGAAAGTCCTTTTTTGTTCCATTAATGTTAGGGTTGGGCTTTTTAGTAGGGTCTGTTAAGCTACCGGAACCACAAATATATTTTTGTTAGGCCTTAGTTAACATGGACATTTGTTGATACATGTTTAAAATGAATGTTCTTTCCCCTTTTCACATTGCCTCCATTGGCGTCAGTTTAATTTGTCACCTGGGCACAGCTAGGGAACTTGTGGTAAATGATTATCCTCAAGATTTAAGATTGACAGGTACACAAAGGAGTCTAAGATTACTCAAAGATCAATAATATCATGCTTATTTCGTGAAATGTCCGCAAAGATCAAGAACTCGTGAGGCGTTTTTTTTCTTCTGTTAGAAAAAAGTACTTTGTGACATAAATTTCCATGAACTGACAGGACGTATTGACTTGTAATGTACGTTAGGTGTGCAAGTTAACTGGACATTAATATAGGAAAAGATACCATGATGGAATTTGCTTAACAGATCTTCAGAGAACTCCTCTGGAAATAATTTTCCTACAGTAGGGAACCACTTGTGATGACCTTTTGCATCTTTTGAAGATGTTCAGTTTAGCGTCATATCAAATACAAGGTTTACAGTATTTACACTGCAGTAATAGAGGTGGTCTATTTGGTTTCTTTGCAGGAAAGGCACATTAATATTTAGGGATTACGTTTCTGTGAGCAAGTTGAAGTTTGGCTTGTACTGTTTTACGCATATTTATGTGTCTACTTGTTCATATAAATTCGTCAAGTATTTCCATTACAAGCAAGAACTTAATTTACAGTATGTATTTGTGTATTTGCTGATATATCACGTCCATGCATTGTTTAATTGAATTGGGTTGTTTTTACCATATACAAGGCAAAGGCAAGCAGCAGCCATCATGTAGAAGGCACGTCCGGGAATTTAAGGCTGTGAAACATGCTTGATGGTTTCCCGCTGATGTCGTGTTTATAAATTCAATGACTGTTGAAACCTAGGACTTTCTCAATTTTGAATCACACGTGGAAAATGCGGCACTGTTGCTCCCGTTTGTACAATACATTTCGTCAATTACAACAAAAGCTACATGAAGCATTTAAACGCACCATGTAATTTTTAGGTAAAATATATTACACACATAAAACTACATGCTTGAAGCAAAATAATGCTGTACATGTTAACTTGTGTCCATCGATTCCATTGATGAGTTACCTGTTATACTATCTTGTGTTAGGACAAGCCGTGTTCAGCGTATGGAAATATTTATGCACTTGCGATCAGAATTGAAGACCAATTAAGGTAAATCCAACTGGGTTTTATTCAAGCAGTTTAAAAGAAGCCATGTTATTATTTACCAAAGTGAAAAAAGTAATATGTAAAAAATCTGAATTTCGCCGAATAACCTTTGCAAGAAACGGGACAGATAAAAATCCGGCTTCACATCATGTTTGCTCCCACCTTGTTTAAAAGAGGACCTGTTTGTTTCTTTTGTAATTATGAAGCATTTCTGCAAGCTTCCAAAAAATATCAAGGGCACCTTTGTTTAAGACCATCCCTGTTGCTAGCAATATGGGTCTCGACTGTTAACAGCTCTTCATTATATAAATGATCATTATCTAATTGAAAGATGACAGATCCGCTAGAAGCGAGATATCAGCCAATATGTCTGTTTAATCTTTCAAATTCAATCAAGCTCCAAACAAGTATAGTATGAAGAGAAACTTTTTGGAACCTTACTATTAGCGTTTTACAGTAACCGTGGGCATAAAGATCACTATTCGCAAGATATAAGGCAAATTTGCCTTTGTGACCTTTCGAGGCCACTAAAGGAAAAAAATTACAGCATCAAAAGAAGTATTTCTGCTAATTTTCTCTTAGTCCTTAATTGTGATCATGGGCTAGTATTGTTTATTACCAATATACAAGCCAAATGTCCGAGTTACTCTGTCAATCTTGCATATGTCACGAGACTGTGGCTATTTCAAATACTGTGACAAATAGTTCTTTTTCCGTGTGACAGATGGAAGATAGGGATTCCTAAACAGAGGAAAACGTGCCAAAACCATTATCTCTTACTTTTTTGGTGGACAGTTATGTCTCTCTGAAATTAAACGTGGCGTAGGGCCCTCATGTTTTCAGGAAAGGAAGCAAGTCATTTCATTTTATATATATATATATATATATATATATATATATATATATATATATATATAACTAGCAACACCGACTTCTATTTACGCTTTACGTCAAGGGGAGGGGGATATCCGACAGTTGATAGTATTTTTGATTGATTAGATGAGCTCGTGGCTCCTGGATGAACTGATGCTGTCCTGGTATGTGAAAAATTTGATAAGATCCATGAATCCTAATTTGTTGAAGAGGAGGCGATCCAATTTTACCTCGCTGAGGATTGGTTGTGATCTGTATTCCCCATCTGCATGCATGTCCGTCCATACGCTCACAATTAATATTTTGTTCTCCTTCTTCAAAACCGTTAACCAGATTCTCTTCAGACATGGAACGGATGTACCCAGATAGATACCTATCAAATTTATTCAAACGCATGTGCTCCATTAAATTTTAGAATTTTTTATGACTTTTTGTGAGTTTCCTTTCCCCAAACGGCTGAGTCCCTTGTTTTGAAATGCCATACACATCTGATGCCCCCTAGACCCTTATTTATTCTAAAGGTGACTCAGGATTAAAGAAAGTTTCAAGAGTTTTTTGTATTTTACTATTTTCAGAATCTCCTATAAAGCGTTAAGAAGATTGTACTGTTGTAGATTTATACTCTGTGAACTCACAAAAACCTGATTGTTCACCAGGTAGTGATTTAGCATATTGTTGTTTGCAAGGGAGTTTCCAATTACGAGTGTGTCCGTTAATCCATCCATTCCTTTTGATTACTCTTTAGATCCTGGGGATTGAAATGTTAACTCACATTTTCGACTTCGTCTACCAAATTTTCAGCCAGATTCACTTCACACGTGCAGAATATACTTGGCAACTATTTATTGAGTGACAGAAATGGATACAATCCAGTAATATATGAATTTGGATGTTTTGTATTGTTTTTGTTCTGTTTTGAGCCAAAATTTTCTTGAAAACAACTCAGCCAACTACTTCCAATTTGTACAGGAACACTCCTGGAGCACCTAGTCCTTCATTTTGTTGCCCAGGGGCGTTGCATGTTTAGATTAAGAGACTTTTCATGTGATTCAAATATTTGCACATTTTGTAAAAACAGGTTCTTGTTTTTTGAAAATGTGGAAATATTTGGAACACATAAAAAATTCTCTTAACCTAAACATGCAGCGTCACCTGGGCAACAAAGTGAAGGACTAGGTTTAAAAAAAAGAAAGGCCTTTTCTCACATTGTTCCAAAACTTAATAGAAATATACCTCATGCAAGGGTTTAGAAAAGTAGCTCAGTATTTGTGATGTGATCAATCCATGATCATTAAAAACTTTTCACTTCGGTACTCGTCCGTTAGTATATTCATTAGTATTGAATGCAAAGTAAGTAAAAGGGATTGTGATGTTGATGAACATTTTTGACTTCGTGTCAAAAACCATCGGCCCCATTCACTTCTCACTTGTTGGCCATGTGCCTTGAGTGACGACCGGCCGTCAAGCTGCGATATACTTATTTTCGAGTTCTTAGAAACTGTCCATTAGATTTTGCTGAAACTTGGCTGCAATAAACATGGTAAAAAGGTCAAAAATTGGTGGCCATTATGCGTTTGTTTTATTTCGGTCACTTATAGGTTAATGCTACATTCTTGTGGTTTGCTATTATAGATGACAAGTCAGTCAATACACTTTCATCAATTGTTAGATCATAATGGTTTTGCTTATAAACCTGAGGTCGACATGAAAGTATATTCCACCAATGATAACCACCAGGCCCATTTTCTTTCTTTTCATTCTTTTATTGACTGATTCCCTTCATGTCTGTTTATAATAACCTGAATATTTTGAGCAATTATCCAAATGATTAACTTTCCTACTTAGAAATTTTGTAACGTCTGCTCGGGAAAAACTAGTTAATTGTTCCCAAGTGCCTGTTACCTTGTGAGAAAATGGTATATTTTTTTTCTCCCTAACTGCCGGTAAATAATATTGCTGGGAGGTGCCTGGGTTCTTTTAGCGTAGTTCCTCGTAGTGTTTGTAATTGATTATGTGTATATTTAATTAGTATTCATAAATCTCACGATTAAAATGTTCTAGCAGTTAATACAAACAACTGCTGATGTATGTATTGACCAATATATTATTTACTTACCCTCTTTGCTAAATTTCCGGTTTTTGTTTGTATGTAAATGACAATTTCCGATAGCCAGTTTCTACATATACACCTTGAAGTTACATCATATTTTAAGATTTTTTTCATTCCTTCTTTCTATCTGTGAGTCAGTTATTTGTGCATACCCGCTTATTGCAATGGCTAACCTTATAAAAATATCCGATGACAAAAGGATAATAGATTTTGGCTAAATGGTTTGAACAAGTTAGTAGAAATATTTCTCTCTCTCTCTCTCTCTCTCTCTCTCTCTCTCTCTCTCTCTCTCTCTCTCTCTCTCTAAGCTTCTGACTTATCTATGATTGAGAGTAATACAGCCATAATGCAACTACATGGTAAATACGTGCATTTGGCTGGGCGACTTTCGAGAAGTTTTGACATGACTAAGTTGCAAATTACAATGATAATAAAAGCAGTGCTTAGCCTAAACAGAGAAGCAAGCACCCTCTATGCAATTTGTGTTGTCATTTCTTCAGGGGTGGGATGACCACCAACATATCTGCTCTGACAACATCCAGTATTTTTGTTTTAATGTGACGTTTCAATGCGATAAGTTGTATTTGGGCTATCACAATTTTATCACTATGTCGTTTACCAAAGTAATCAATATGTTTATTCAAACGTGGTTTATACTACTTCTGCCATGCCACCACCAGCTGCAGTCTCTTGTGATGGATTACTGGTGGTTTACTCTAATTTTGTTGCAAAGAAAGACCTTAATAGTCACCCAATGTGCGCATTTAGAGTCCTGACATATAACAAGAGGACTGTGACAATCCTGTGCTCAGCTGACCTTAGATGCACATGCTAAAGTGGTCCTGTGAACAATGATATTTAGGTCACCTCTGTTTCACTGCTGCTAAAATGTACATATCCCCTTGCTGAGTGTTAAAATACAGAAAAATCGCAGTAGCACCCGTGGAACAAATTAATGTCTAGGAGTCCCAAGAAGTGTCCCTCTGCAACGTTGAAGCAATTGGCTGGGCGACTTTTGAAAAAATTTTGACATGATTAAGTTGAAAATTACAGTAAAAATAAAAGCAGTGCTTAGCCCAAGCTCTAAAGGGACTCTGCCATCTACCATGTGGGCTTGGAATCTTCATGTCTCTTAACCCATAATCATTCAAAACTGAACAAATCAGAAGATAAATCATAGTTTTTATTATTTTATTTATATCATCATCTATTGTATCTTTCATAAGTATTTTTATGATCTATTACCCTCTTTCACCATTTTTACAATTTTATATTGTCTTTTCAATTTGCATTCAAATACACGTACGGTCCTCACCACAGGCAAGATATTTGAATGGTAAGTGAACCAGTTGTAGTCCATGGTATACATTTTGGTATATCTAAAATGAAAGGTGTGCTTTTTAGTCGTAGCTATATTTACCAAGGTAACAATTTTGGTTGAAAAAATATTAATATAAAATAAAAATATAGTCAACCATAAGTAAATGTAGCAGCAATAAGTAAGCCTTAACGGTCGAGGGAACCTCAGCAATCCAACTTGACGTAGAATGATGAAGTGTACATTAATATTAACTTATCAATGAGACCAAGTGATTTTTCATTGTGTGGTTAGACATATTATTTTAAAAGCATTCAACTACCATCTGATTTTCATCTGATTTTAACTTGCACTGCGATAGAAAACATCAGAGCTTCCTGCATACCAAGGTAACAGTTTTGGTTGAAAATATATTAATACAAAATAAAAAGATAGTCAACCATAAATAAATGTAGCAGCAATAAGTAAGCCTTGACGGTCGAGGGAACCTCAGCAATCCAACTTGACGTAGAATGATGAAGTGTACATTAATATTAACTTATCAATGAGACCAAGTGATTTTTCATTGTGTTGTTAGACATATTATTTTAAAAGCATTCAACTACCATCTGATTTTCATCTGATTTTAACTTGCACTGCGATAGAAAACATCAGAGCTTCCTGCAGAATATTACAAATGCTGCTGCGGTGAACTTCATATAAGCTGACCAAGCCAAATACTGTACCAGACCAAGCCCATGTATTAGTACACACACAAACACACACACACACCCACACACACACACACACACACACACACAGTACACTGGCTGTAAAAGCAAGAGACATTCTCATGGAAAACATAAGCTGTCTTGATGCTCAGTCTGTGCATTGAGAGGAATCCAAAGGAATATCATGTGCTGAATCTAGGGTACTGCTACCAGGTCACTGGATGTTGTCATCCACATTAGCTTTCATTTTTTTATGAGTATGAATTTCTTTCCGTAATCCCTGAAGGTAACTGATGCTACGTGCAACCCATTCTGTGTGTCGTGTCACTGACCTGGGTAATATATATTACACTACTTAAGTGTTGTGTCACTGGTCATACGATCAGTAGACATTAAATTTTCTGTCCTGCCAACCAACAATATTAATGTGACATTAATACACAGACACAGCTTTATTAAAATCCTTAAGAGACATTTAATCTCAATATCCCCGCCCCCCATTTTATACATTGTCTAATTTAAACATACATTGTTCCATGTCCCCGCAATACTTTTCATAGTTGTCATAAGTGAGTTGGATTGCTAAATGTTTTGTTTTAACAATAATTTTTTGTTTGTTTACTCGACTGAAGAAAAAAATTATTCTGCAGCCACATGATACACATTCCTGATTTCTCTCTTCACTTGCTAAGCAATGTTATTACAGAGATGATCTATCCGTTCTTCCACGTTTTATACTCTCAATATGTTCAAAGAATGATAAACTAGCTGAGTGGCATAGGCCTATTACTATTTAAAATTGACTTTATTATATGTGTGTGTATATATATATATAGAGAGAGAGAGGAAGAGAGACAGACAGACAGACAGACAGACAGACAAACAGACAGACAGAGATAGAGATTTTCCGCTCAGCAGTAATTTTGTGTCTATTTTAAAATTTTGGATGGGTGATAGTATTTGGCTTGTACATTGTACATGTAGTCATAGATGAGATAAAGTGCCATCCTTACAAGTCTATGCGTGTTGGCATTCGGTCTTTTTTTATCCTGATGGTGGACAAGAAATTTTAGTACATTCTTCATGCAAGTCAATGAAACAACTAGGCTGGTTTTTTTGCCTTCAAATTTTGGTTGAACTGTTTGGAACTTTTCGCATGTTGATTTGGGATACGTTAGCACGGCATGATTTTTGTAGCATCCTTGCTTGTATGTGCAGATACCTTTTGGCAGACATACATGTATAAGATCACCTGGAAGCACAAGTTTGTAACTGTCTGAAAGCCAACCTATTGTTTTGGTTCATGCAAGTAATTAAGACAAACAGGTTAAAATATTGCAGAGACTGAAGGTTAAAGTAAAAAGGGGCATTATGCACCATTTCATCTCTATAGAGTATGGCTCTTATTACACGTTTCAATGTATATAAGCAAAAAACTGAAAAGAATTGCCAATTTTGTACCGTTCAGCCTCAAAGGCTGATGGGTATTTTCTTCTTCATGTCTGTCCATGCGTCCATCCGTCTTTGACGGTTGCAGACACGTTACATTTTGAACAAATACAGCTACCACCATGAAACATGCTCTGTGCATTGATCCATGGGATGTACAGATCAATTCAATATTCAGTGAACTTGCTTTTGCAAAGTCACAAGGGTCAAAACATTGGCTGTAGACAAAATATTATAAAAAAAGAACAGAATAGCACCTCCAACTGCTTAACAGATTCAGAAAGAGGAGTGCCGAAGAGTGTTTGTGGTAAATTCCCAACAAGTTTGAAGTGAAAGTGGCAAAAGGTTTAGGAAAAGTACTCGAAACATAAAAGGTCCAAAAATCACTGCACCATAACCATTAGAACAAACTATGTAGAGACCCACTCGAGGTACATCTTCAGCAAGTTTGAAGTGAATCTGGCAAGTGGTTTTGGAAAAGAAGTCGAAAATGTGAATTACCAAAGCAATCCCCATAAACTTAGACAATAATCAAGAGGCATGTATGTTTTGACTGATGAGTACAGAATTGAAAGACTCCTTTAAAAAAACCAGGGATCGACAGCAATGCCACTTAGTGAACAAATTTGTGTGACCCTTCTACAAAGAACAGTACACCATGTTTCAGCATGATATAAGAGGTGGATTTTGATAAACAGTCCAAAATAGCCCCCCAAAAAACCACCAAAAAAATCATAAAAAAGTAAAAAGTAGCAGCACCACCTTTTGAACAGATTAATGTCTAGGGGTACCCAGAAGTGTCCCTAAGCAATTTTAAAACAATTGACTATGTGGTTTTGGCAAAGAGGGTTTGTTTATAGATTTTGCCAAAAATGGACAATTTTTTTATCAAAATATCACTGGAGGGTGTCCATTTGAACAAACTTAGTAGAGACCTACCTAACGTACATCACCACAAAGTATGAAGCGAACCTGGTCCCCTGGTTTTTTGAGAGAAGTCAAAATCGTGAATTACAAAAAGTTGCCAACCCCATTCACTTACATAGTAATCAACTTGGAGAAGTCCAAAATAGCAAAGACACACTTTTTTGCTTTTAGAAAAATGATCACATCACCACCTGTTAAACAAATTGAGGGTCCGAGGTCCCCAAAAGTCTTCCTAAGCAATTGACCAAGTGGTTTCGCAGAAGATAAAATTGAAGATTTTGCCCACAAATGAATAAAAAAAATCATTTAAAAATCCCCCAAATCACTCCCTTGTGAGTATTCAAACAAATTTGGCAGACACCTATGAAAGATTAAGGTGAATCTGGCGAGTGATTTTCGGTGAAGTTGAAAATATTAATTCTGGATGCCAACAGAATGACAGATGGACAGACTGACGACAGATGCCTAGCCATCAGATAAGCTCAGCTGACTGACAAGTCAGCTGAGCTAAAAAAATAACAGGGCTTGCGTGTTAACTATTTTAAAGTAATTTAGTTTCAGGCACATGGTGAAAAAAAAATGTATTGTGAGGAAGGGACCTGTGATCATCTCACAATGGCTAATGGTGTATATCGATGTTGGGAAGCAGTTTTAACAATAATAAGTATAAATTTCAGACCAGGTACTCGTACATAGTGGCAAGGCTTTCCATGCAAGTGCCATTTATCTGCTAGCGATAGTAAAGATTTTTTTAACATTAACATTTTAACATATGTTTAATATCATAGTTTCAGACGAGTAATTATAATTAAGAACTAGCTATGCAAGCAATGTAAAGCACCCATGTGATTGACTGATGACTCATGAACCACCTTTCTTCCTTGGATCAGGCAGCAGGACCATTATTTCGCGGGAGCATACAGCCTTTAAACCAGCAGACAATTCCTAGGTGAGTTTTCGTTACATGGTGCTGATGCAAAATCTCCAATGACAGCTTTGGTTGTGCATTCCTTTTTATTTAATGACATAATGAATTCCCTCAGCACACTCGCTTATTAGCACAGGTATTATTCACAACGTGCAACGGGCAAAACGTATACCCGGAACTGGGGAGTCAAGCTAGGGTTATTCATTATCATGAATGCGTCCTCAGGAGCATAAGAATTGTATAAATTGCAATCCACAGAAATATGCATGACAAAAGTGGACGAAATTGCGAGGTAACCTGACAATTTTACTGAAAATAGTAAATATAATGATAATAATAACAATAATTATTTTTTGTATTGAGGGCTAGCTGGTAGTCAGGGGTTGATTGTCATGTACGCGGGCCATATATTGTCATATTTAATATATTTACCTTACGTTATTAACATTCCACCACGAGCAACCTGACAATTTTATTAATAAAAGTGAATATAATTGTAATAATGATAACAATAATAATAGTTAATCTTTTTTTGTATTGAGGGCTAGCTAGTAGTCAGGGCTTGATTGTCATGTACATGGACCATATTTTGTCATATTTCATATATTTACCTTACGTTGTTAACATTCCACCACTAGCAACCTGACAATTTTATTAATATTAGTAAATATAATTGTAATAATGATAACAATGATAATAGTTATGGGGGGGGGATTGAAGCCTAGCTAGTAGTCACGGCTTGCTTGTTATGTACACAGATCATATTTTGTCACATCTAATATATTTAACTTACGTTGTTAACTTTTCACCACCAGCTTTGGTGGCTGCTGCATATAGCATGTGAATGTTGGCATTGTTTGAACGCCATGAACACAGACAAATTCTCTCCCCTCCCCCCATACAATCTTTGGCACACAGAGGGATGGGAAATGCCCTTTCGTTGTATTTTGAAACATGGGATATGCTTTGGGCTTTATTTTACTTCATTCTCTCAGTCTGCTTTTACCGAGATCACACAGGCTCAGTATTTTTACCGAATTAGGTTATCTGCCACACGCAAATAAAGTCAATCACTAGCTACTCTAAGTTGCAGGATTTTAAATAGTATTATTAATTGGATATTTCAGAGTATATATATATATATATATATATATATATATATATATATATATATATATATATATACATACATATATTATTTGTAACACACTGGGTACAAATATTTTAATGAAATGCTTTCATAATAATTTTAAAGACAGGTTTTATCCATGATACATATTATACATATAACTTCTTGCATACTATAGGTATTTAAAACATTGATAGCTGTTTTAGTCTCTTGTATTTCAAGTATGTTATAAATTTGTAATTCTCTGATTTAGTGTTTGTTCATATAGTTGAATTTTTTAAAGGTGTGATTTTGAGATATTCAACTTCATCATTTTTTGTTGATTCAGTTTTGTCAATTTGTCTTTGCAACATTTCAATATGAGACATTGTTGCAATGCCAAAGAGTGACTTAGATAAACTCCCAATAAGATTGATTGCACCATGTTTTGTTCTTGTGGTCGTTGATTGGGAATAACGAGGCATCAAGGCCTAAATTTTCTTTCGGTTCTCAACAGCTTCAATTAAAAGTTCCTTTTAACAACCATTATAAGTTCGAAAAGATGGTTTGTACATGGTACACATTGATCTTAGATTTTCAGGCAATTTTTAATCTGATTGATTATCATCATTACAACAACTAAACACAATGAGTATCTTCAGTGCTGGAAACAAAAGGGAAGATGCTTGTTATTTTTTTCTGTCTGTTTACCCTGTCTTGTAAGCTTTAATTCCAAGATTGCATTTTATTTTTACTTAGTCCTCAACTTTGCAAATTTACCTGGATTGTCATTCATGTACTGTTTGGTATATTAATTCAAATTTGACGCAGTTTCCCATATGTTTTCACCGACTGGGTACCCTTTCCACTTTATCAAATATTTTCGTTTCCCCTTTCTTTTTCCAGCTCTCACTATTTTCTCAGCTTCTCTGTGATACCCTAGTTTAACCCTATTTACATAAGGCCTGGTTGGAATATGTTGATTGTGGCTGGCTAGGATGAGTTTTACATGGACTGGTGAGGGATTTTCACTGATAATAAAGGGTCCATAGCATTTGTGGAGAAATTTTTATGATAAACACACCTTTGCTGGTGGTGTATAAACAAAAACATAATCACCTGCTTTGATTCTTACATCAGTGCTCATCTTATTGTAGTGAGCTTTCATTCTGGCCTGTGGTAATGGCAAATTTTCTCTGGCTACTTTTTGAAACAGATATACTCTGCTAGCAATTGAGTTAATGTGGTCACGGACACTGTCACTCTCAAACAGGATGGCGGGGGGGGGGGGGGATATCATATAAGTGGGCAACTTTGGGTGTTTCCCATACACTAACAAGAATCAAGAACATTGTATGCAAATGTCACAGCTGGGATAGATATATCCCAATCCTTTTGGCTAGTAGCAGTGTTAAAGCTTAACATTTGGATTTGAGTTCCATTGAACCTTTCAACTAAACCATCTGTTTGGGGCCTTATATGCAGTTGTATTAGCTTTCTTGATATCAAAAAAGTTATACAGTCCTTGAACAAATTTTGCTAAAAATGACAGTTCTAAATCTGGAAGTAAAGCCCCTGAAGTTGAGTGTCTGCGAATAATTTCATCAAAGAGAACTCTAGCTACAGTTTCTACCTTGATGTTTGGAACTGCAATGGCTTCAACATATCTGGTCAAATAGCTTGACAATACAAGAGTGTAACAATTTCCTCTGCTTGTTACTGTAAGTGGACAAACAGCATCAATGGCACACCTGTCAAAGAGACCTTCAACCGTAATAGGAATAAGGGGAGCCTTATTTGCTCTCATAGGTCTTTTCCTTGTCTGGCAAGAATGGCAACATTGGACATACTAATTTTTCCTTACCAATGGTACTTTTGCCTGATGTTTTGATAAGTCCTGGCTACACTGAGGTGTCCTGCAGTTACCTCATCATGGAAACCAGCTTAAAAGCAGGTGAAATTTTTCTGGCATGACAGTTTGCTGGACTAATCTGTCCTTTTTAATCCTTTTCTGGGTGGATAATCTAGATGGTACCAAACATCCTCTATCAGCATGTAGTCTCCTATTTCTTTTAGCATGTGCCTAGCTTTAGCTCCATCCCCAGGAAGCACCCTATTTTGTACGTCTTTAGTAATTGAGGCACAGAATGGATATTTTCTTTGCAGATCTTTCAATTCATTGAACATCAATAGCTGTGTCATTGTCCTCTTATCATGTGAAAATTTTAGTACATATGATTTGTTCCTATTCATCAACTTCTTTATAATTGATTCTACTTATTGGATCAACATTACAGTAAATTCACCCTGGCCTGTGTGTTACAGTGTATTTATACTCTTGCACTGCCTTTAATCATCTGGTCAGCCTACCTTGTGGCTCTTTCTGGTTTAGAAGCTATTCCAATGCCAGGTGATCTCTCATTCGCTCAAGCTCCCTTCCTATCCCCTTAGATGAGGATGGTAATGATGGAATGCATATATTACTGCCAACAATTCTTTTTTTACTTGTACTGTAATCCTCTTGATGTTTATTCACGGACTTTCCCCCATATGAAACAATCTTTTCCTGTCCATCTATGAACTGTGAAAGGACCATACCTATGCTGTCTACACTTGTGTCTGCATAGATCAAGAGTTTCTTGCTAAAATCTAGGTATGCCAAGACAGGTGATGAGATTAATTTGGATTTAAAATGGCTAATGCTTTTTGTCACTCTTCTGTCCATTGAAAAGGTGTTTACTTTTTGATCAGGGCAAAAAGGGGACTTGCAAATCTTTGCAAATCAATCACAGAATAATCTGTAATTCCGGAATAACCCTAAACCTTGTCTAAGTGTTTTTACATTATGTGGCACAGGGTAGCTTTGTATGATTTCGATCTTACCAGGATCAGATTTCATCTCATCTTTTGAGATTATGTGACCAAGATACTTGACTTCATTCTGCATAGAGCAACAATACTTATATGGTTTTAGTTTGATATTTGTTGACCTTAGGCAATCAAATAGTCGTCTCAAATTATGCAAATGACTGGTAAAATCGTGAGAGTACACTATGATATCGTCTAAGTAAGCTAGGGCAATAGGTTAGTTTAACACTTTAAGCACACTGTCTGTTAATCTCTTAAACAAGCTTGGAGATGTTGTGAGACCCTAGGGCATGACTTTGAATTCCCAGAGGCCTGAATGGGTTACATATGTTGGCTTTTCAATGCTAGATGCATCCACAGGGCACTGGAAGAACCCGCTGTGGGCATCCAATACAGAAAATAGGGTAGAGTGAGTAACTGTTAAGCTGTCAAGGGCATCATCCATTCTAGGAAGGGTATAAGCATCAATTTTGGTAATGCTATTGAATTTTCTATAGTCAACACAGAAACGTTTGCTGCCATCAGGTTTGGTTACTAGAAGTATTTGTGAAGCATAATTTGAATCGCTTGGCCTAATTATTTCAGCATCCAACATTTCTTTAATCTTCTTATCAATTTCTTCCCTCTGTCCAGGATTAGCCCTATATGGCCTTGCTGTAAAGGGCATGTATCCCTCCTTGAGCTCTATATTATGCTCAGTCAAAATGGGTCCTACCCAGCTCTGCTCTTGTATCGGCAAAAAGTCACTGTATTCAGACAGCAACTGTATAAATTACTTCTTTTTATCTGCAGAAATATCACATTTGCTTAAATAAGTATCCCTCAGTTTATCATGCAAATTGCAGGTACATGTTAAAATCTTTGGGATTGTTTAACCTTCCTGAACACAATTTGTAACTCTGTGTCAATTACACTTATCTGCACTCATACTGGAGACTGGAAGATTCCCGAACAACCCACTCTGGGGTTTTGTTTTGTTTTTGTTTTTTCTCAACTGAAATGGAGAATCCAGAGTGTTCATAACCTAAACTATGATATTATTCCCTGGCAAAACCTTGCTCACTGAATAAGCCAATGGTACACCCAACTTACATAAATTCTTTGACCCGATGAACATTCCAGATACACCCTGTGGCATTGTACCTTGTGTTTTCAGTTGACATGAATGGGCATAACAGTGTTGTTTGGTATTTCAATACTATCAGTGACTCACACTTGATATTTAGTTTTAAAATTTATCTTTTCCCCCAGAAAAATCCAGAATTGCCTTCTGTTTTGTTAAAAAATTGACCCTTAGTATGAAATCATGTGACAGTTCTGGTATAAATTGGAATTAGTAAGTGAACTTATGGTGGTTTTTTTTTTCATTCAGCACATAAAATGTAATATTGGTCTGAAAAAAAATTTGCAGTTTGCTGGCTGCTGCAGTTCTGGTGCTACATATGACCCATGGCTCAAGCTTCAAGTTCATATGCTTGGCCAGCTGCTCATAATTTTTTTTTATACTTTTGCTGAAACTTGGGCCCCTCTGTCCACCAATGCCCAAACATGAGTAGTATTGATTTCAACTTTGACAAAATTGTCAGCTACAACAGCAATTTCACAATCTGGATCTGAATGATGGCCTAGAGTAGAGATTTCCCCTGCTTTATTCCCTGTGTTAAAGTGGGGTTTTAGTGGTCTAAATCTTGTTGGTCATTTTGTGAATCAAAATACATAGGGTCAAAATTCTTGTTACCATAATTTCATGGTCCACCAAAACTTTCTGAGAATGGATTTTGTGGGCCAAAATTTTGTGAACCAAAACTTTGTAGAATAAAATTTGGTTGTGGACCATAATTTTAAGGAATATTTTGTTGAATGAACTTGGTCTGCTTTGGCACTCACAAATCAGGTCCCTAGTTGTTTGCAAGACCAACAGCATTTTTTATATTTCCAGCAAGCATGGGCACTGTGACCACTTTTGACACATCTGTTGCAGCTAACTGTGCCCTGTGTTGAACTATCATGATGCTGCTTCTGTGCCTGAGGCTTTGTTATTTTCTTCTTTTCAGATACTTATGATCATAATGTTTTTCTCCAGCCTTTCAATGCCATAGTTCATATCCACGGCATCATGTGGTTGCTGGTGACCTGCTGCTCCCACACATTCATATAAACAGGCAGCACTGTCTGCTTCATCTACTGTTTAGGGATCTTTTCCAAACATAAAAGATCTGAGTTCTGGCCTGAGGCCCTGTACAAAAAGAGTTACTCTTTCAGATTCACGTTTGTTCAATTTTGAAAACAGTTTCCTCATCACATTTGAAAAACTTTTCACACCTTCTTCTTGTTGTTGTTCTTTTGAGTGGAGACAATCTCCCCCCCCCCCCCGTCCATTTATCATTTTCATTTCCAAATTTTTGGTTAAAGGCTGCAACTATCCTGTTCCAATCACTTCTTGTTTCTTCATTTCTTTCTCTGTGCCAAATTTCTGCTATATCATTCATTGGAAGCTTGAAAATGTTTTTATGGCAGGAAAGTTTTTCAAATTTGGGAAAAGTGACCGGGCACACATGCATGTCCATGTATATAATCTTAAGAGAAAATTTCCTTGAGACATTCCCTGGTATGTGACTGTAACCCCTATGGACACCCTGTGAGGATGTGTGTAACCTCCTCCTTAAGCTTCAAGCATACACCTACATCTATGCCCTAAAGAGTAAAATTCCATGCAATGACACTTGAATTGTGTCATTGAAGTACCATTCATATTGTATGACCTTGGCAAGTAACGCCAAGATTTGCAAAAGCATCCATGTGACTGCTTCGGGCACAGATAGCTTCTGATGTGTGTCAAATGTGTGTCCTCGTGTCCATTTCCTGTCTACACATAGCCTCACATTACTGCCAACAGATGGTGCCCCAATACATTAGTGTGTGTCAACACTCACACACACAAAAAACACAAGTGCAAGTATAGATGGTTCTCAGGACCAGTCAGTAATATTTTATCGGAAGGCACTGTACAGTCATATGGAGAAACAAATAATAATTTCCCAAGGAGGATCCTCCCTCATCTGAAGCTCCTTATAAGTCACATCTGCACAAACATGTACACACACACATGCACACATATAGATGTAGGCACGTACGTATGTATGTATGTATGTATGTATGTATGTATGTATGTATGTATGTATGTATGTATGTATGTATGTGTAAGACAGATGATATGGCAGCAAATTATAGTACATATCATACAAAATGATGCATATACAGTGGAAACTCATTAATCTGAACACCTTTGTACCCCAGTGTACTGTTCAGATTAATGAAGAATCTGGATTAATGAATCACTATTAGTTGAAATGAACAATTCTGTTCCAGGGGATGTGTTCAAATGAATGAGACATATGGATTAATGAGGTCCATATTAATGACATTCCACTTTATTTACTTGTGTGACTTTTGAATACCAAACTCATTGCTGTGCTGGAATAAAGCTAGTAACTTCACTGCATGAACATATAATTCCTTTCATGTCATGGTAGTTACATCTATACTAAATGTAACACAAAGCTGACCTATGAAAGCAATGTAAATCTAAACAGAAGCATATCCAGAACATACTGATGAGGTAAAATTACGATTTACTACCTTTTAAACTACTGAGTGATTTCAACTTTATGAGAAAAATCCGTTATGCTTAGGTGTTTCAAATAAACAATTCATACTTTCATGCATTTTGTCATAAAAATAGAATTCCAATTGGCTCATTGTCCACTACTTTTGACGTCAAACACATTATACAATGTGTGTGTGTGTGTGTATGTGTGTGTGTGTGTGTGTATGTGTGTGTGTGTGTGTGTGTGTGTGTGTGTGTGTGTGCGTGCGTTGCATTGGCATGTTTCAAGGACACAAATAGTTTTCTTGTCACACAGCTTTGAACAGTTGGGGAATACATTGTAAATGCATACCAACAACGATATCAATATCACTCACTGGTGAGCAGGTCTGCATTTATCAAGTTGTAGAGCTGTGGGTTTTTTCATAAGTACCAAAAATAAACTTGCGGATATGGTTGTGTATTATGATGGATTCATTTCCTATATGAAACTTTTATATAGATAAACAGAAATGTACTCCGTGAGAGGACTCTTCCAGATATATCATAACTAAAGGTAGAAAAGCAAAATATATCAAACATTCGTTTAAATGCTGTTATGTGAATCAGATGGACACACACGTGACAGCTGTAAGTTTATATTTAGAATACATCAAGGGATGCCAACAAAACCAAAGGCTATAGATAATGAGAAAGGATGTAAGGTGTTCTCCTAAGCCAAAAATACTATCACTCCGACAATTTCAAATGCCATGTCCATGATGCGGGGAGTTGGTGAAGCCTAGTTTCTCTGTTTTTTGGAATATGGTTATTCAATGGTATACATGGTGCTGCCTTTTTTTTTTTTGTTTTTTTTTTTTGTTGCATTTTGCACTTTTACACAAAATTATGTGCTAAAGAGATATCAAACTCCAGGAATATCTGTCCCCCTTTCTTACTAACTTCAGGGGCCTGAAAAAAATTGCGACAGGCTACTTGAGCAAATGGCTTATCATTATGATCCAACTTTCAAAAATATAACGATCAATCTAATAACAACAACAATAGTAATACAGAAGTCTTTATACTATTATTGCTTAAGATTGATAAGCAATGGAACTGTATAATACAAATGTTTTCTTAATTGAGGTTGTGGGAGTTGCCAGTGCTGCGGCTTTGTATAGGTATCTTCAAGCAGTAAAATTTTTCTGTTCTTCTTTTTGCTTCAGCTGGAACAAAATGAGGTATAATTTCTTGCATGAGAGAAAGATGATACCATTTGGAATCTGGCTTTGCTTGTGCAGTTTTATACGAGAATCTATCGCCAAAGGTAACTTGAATTTGTTAATGATTTTTTTCTCAATACATCTATGAAAACATGTAACGTAAATACTACAAGCACACTTTTTCAAAATATCTGAAATTTCCCTTGAGATTTCAGAGGAAAATAAAAGGAGTAGCTGGATAATAATCCAAGAGTTTAACAAGACACAACATGCATAACTGCACACTGCTTGTAAGATCTGATTTAAGGTATCTCAGAACAATAATCTCACGTGAAAGGTTAAAATGAGGGCCCTAATCTGGGTAAATGAGCAGAATTGGCAGCACAGTATTTTGGGCCAGTGTGAATACTCCGTGTTTGCAACGTCCAGCCCTTCTCTGCAATCGTATTTTTCAAGGTCTGACGAGATAATGCTTCATGCAAGTAATATAAAGCATGAAATTGATAAATTGATTCAGTTTATTGAATAGTGATTTTTTTATTACTTTTCACATCTCTTTTATGTAGACTGTAAGACGACGGCTTCAGGTGCAAATTATGTGGGAATCATCAATGCCACCAAATATGGCCACCCATGTCAAAGGTGGGACACAAACACACCCCATATCCCCATGTGTTGCAGACCAAGCCAGTTTCCCGACAAGAAATTAGCAGATGCTGCAAACTACTGCCGTAATCCTCTCCCATTCCAAAGACAAGAGGGCCCTTGGTGCTATACTACTGATCCTACCCACAGATGGGACTACTGTGACATACCACTGTGCGGTTAGATAAAATTCATTCAGTACTTTTATAATGCCAAACTAAAGACATATGTTTTGTTACAGGTGCATCCAAAAAGTAGCTGATTAATGTTCACATTGGCAAATAGCTTCGTAGTTTTATGTTAAATTCTGATAAGTGTATTTTTCCTTCAAAACCACCCAGTCAATCGATATAGACCTAACTCTATTCAGCAGGTGCTGCTGAGATTTTTTTTCTAATTTTTAAAAACTTTTTTGCATGTTTTTCCTTATTTTCCACTTCTGCTTCTGAATCTTCGTACATATTAATTTTAAACTTGATGGCAATGTAGCTCATGCTAAGGTTAAACAAATTTGAACAGTAGGTAGTGATACTCTGGATCACTGAGTTTAAACGAAGTATTCAATTCGGGTACTTGTCAGATGATGCATATATTCGCATTGACTATCACGTAAGTGAATGGGGGTTGCAATATAATACACATTTTCGACGTCTACTCCAAAATCATTTGCCAGATTTACTTCAAACATTGTAAAGATGTACCTTAGGTGGGTTTCTACCAAGTTTCTTCCAATAGTCAGGCCCCAATACACACATGTTTTGTGATTGGTTTTGTTTATTTTTGATAAAATATAAAATCTGCGAAACCCTGTAGCTGATTGCTTTGTATGCGAAATGTAAATGGTGTACTTTTACATCTGTTAAACGAAAAGATAACTTAAAGCTCAAAGCCCACTCTGACACCTTGAAATTGGGATATTAGTATAGGCCTACCAATTCAATTTTTAAAGAGTGGTGTGCAACATTGTAGAGCTGCACATGTAAGATCGTTGGGTATTACAAAAAGTGGAACTTGATGTGTATTTCATTTTTATAAGTCACAATGCATTTTCTTATATCTACATGTAATAGTTTATGGCCATCACGTGCATAAAAACCTTTTGAGAGTGAGAACAATGATGAATGAAACTTTCACAGAAATACATCAAGTAGTCATACATACATCAAGTTTGAGAGTGAACATAAGTGGAAACCTAAACTTTTGTTTTAAGTATCAATGAAAAGTAGAATAAATGGGAGCCAGATGCTCAACCAGATTTGTACTATAAATTGAACGTTTTTCTATGAAATGGGCAATCTGTAAATCTCTAATACATCTACAGTTTGTAATGAATGTCTGGTTCAGAGCAACAGAGGCAGTGCTCTCAAACTCAGTAGCTCCGTGTTTCAGAAAAATCCTTTTCCGGAATTTGGGGTAAACTTGGCAAATGCCATTCCATAAAATGCATCGTAGCATCAAAATTACAATGTCTCAGTCACATTTGCCTCTTTCCTGATGGCACACCATGTGTGGCTTTATGATCTGTTCCAATAGAGACCAATCTTAGAAAAAAATGTCGATGAGCAACTTGAAGTTTAAAACTTTAATTATACCCTCGGCCCGCTTGAATGAAATAAAAAGCCAGTGTTTCACAAAATGTTTGAAGACTGCTCTAACAACTGTCACATACCAGCAACATTACTTTGATGGTGCAGTTTACCACGCAAGTATGAGCCAATTGCAATAGTGCCTCTGGTGTTGGAAAGTTGTCAGCAACATTCGATACAGACACTAGTTTATTGCCTATAGTCACAGACGGTATCCAGTTGCGCCACACATCTTGCACAAGAAAAGACACCATATCTAATACGTGCAATAACAGAAATTCTTTTTCCAATATTCTTTTCTTTATTTCAGGAAAAACATTTGCATTTGGAGATTTTGTTCCAGCAGGTTCACCCTCAGGCGGTGGCACTTATTATTATATTCCTATCCCATCCATGAGGTCCCCAATTAGCGGAAAGCTAGTAAAGTGGGTATTTTGGACCAAGAGTGCTGCTGCTGTTTCATTCCAGGTATGGAGGCCCATCAAGCTATTAATGAATAACGTATACGTACTCGTCCATACAACTGAAACATTAAGGTACAGGTGTCATGGGCGGCACACCCTCGATATAAACTCAAATATTCGAATCAACAAAGGAGATGTCATAGGGTTCCGATTTATTGAGGGCACTCCCATTCCACGGACACCAACACTTTGCAAGAAAGGACAAGTATATGGGCGGCTTCACCAGACATATGAAATTTTGAATGTTGGAGACAAGGCTTATTTTTCACAACATACTGGATGGGGATCCTGCTCTAATCCGCCATTTTACATCCTGATAGAGCACAGTGGTAAGTGTATTGTGAGGGCCTGTGTTGTAGATGTAAAATTATACGACTGTACCCTTAAAATACTGCAGTTGTACAACCACATATTAATTTGTTTTACCTTCTGGCACAAATTATACAATATATACTATCTGAAAAAATTGCGAAACTATGTGTTACAAGCTGGCCATGTAGAAGGGCAGGCTGGTCTAATACTCCAGTTTACATCCTAATAGAGCACAGAAGTAAATGCATTATGTGCGCCTGTGTTGTAGATATAAAGTTATATGACTGTACCCTTGAAATACTGCAGTTGCACGACCACATATTAATTTATCTTACCTTCTGGCACAAATCATACAATATATATCACCTGAACAATTTTGCTAAAGTATGTGTTGCAAGCTGGCAAATGTAGAAAAGGCCCAGCAATGTCGCCGACGATACCCGCCTGCTTCTATCATGCATAAAAGGGAGGAATAGTTCAGCGAAAACTGCGAGATGAACATACCTTCAGATTGAATTTGTGAACACAAGTTTCTATTGTTCTTAATATGCACAAGTCATAGTAGTGGTGTGTTTTGCTTATTTGTTTCCCTTCTTCGTCTTTAATCCCTCATTCTTTCTTTTTAAAAGTTCAAGGAAAAAGCTAAAGAAATAAAACTTTGAATTCTCAAGAATCACAAAACAACATGATTTTGAATTGGTTGCAAACCTTCGAAGTTGAAAACATTAAAACCAGAATCAAGTCTGTTTGTTAATACTTGACAAGTTAACATAATACCATAAACTATTCACAAGAATATACGAGTGATGGGTCACTCGTGCGCAGCCATATGAATCATAGCAACGACCTGTATGTACCGGGATATTCTATATGAGCAACCAAATACAATATGTGTTATCAGACAGAGGAGCAGGTAAAAATTGAAGATAACCATGGTCTTTGACTTCATGCATGAATTTTGTTAAGGATGCGCACATGCTTACCTGATTTAAGTTCCATTAGACTGATGCATGGTTTACGTCGAAATAGCTAATGTCAGTTTATTGCTTTTAAATATAAGACATATATATGCAAACTGAACAGTTAGGTGCAATGCAGGTATTCCAATAGCTATGCATAAGGTATGTACAGAATTTAGCAGATGGTTACTGGATTTGGAGTGACTGTTTGTATATTGATTAAGCGTGTGCAGCAAAACTGTGAGTGTCGCTGTGAGAAACAGTGATTCAAGTTTTACCTGAGGTGGCATGCCAGTCAGCTGAGGTTATAGGTTCGTCCATCGCCCGGGGCCCATCCTTTCATGCGCAATTCATATTTTCCAGTTCTTTAAAACTGTGATTCGATCCTCCTCATATATGGTGGATTTTTCCATTGGATGACTTAACCAAATCTGTTCTACATGTTATGCTTCATTTCATTCTTGACCTCCAGAACATTTGTGTTCGGTTTTGGTTGAATAGTCTTTTTCCCAGTTCCTTTTCCAACTGCTTTGAAATTGCATTGGGACACTTCTTGAGACGCATAGTCCTTAGTTTGTTCAATTAGTGGTGGTGAGGTGTTATCTATTTTCCCTTGGATTTTTGTTCGCTCATTCTATTTTCTGCTCTCTCTCTAAAACGTCGTTCAGGTTGTGCTGAAATACTGGTGAAAATGTATTTCATAATATTCTAAAACAAAATTGTTCACCAAATTATTCTTTGGATTCCAAATTGTTGACGACTTTTCAATTTGAGTAGTCGTTGCATGGTGCGTACATTACTATGCAAGCCAATGGCGATTGCAATGGCAATTCCAGCCCATTGGCCAAAATCTCCTCAAATTTTGTGGTGACCTACCCCGAATGGGTCTACACCAAATTTGTTGCATTGGTAACGCTGCAGAAATTTTGAATTTTTTTTTTTTATGTTTTTACTCCATTCTGGCTGACAAGTTATTGGAACCGCAAAGCATACCATATTTCTGTCTGTTTTTGCTGCAAGTGATAAATTTTGAAATTTGGGTAGTAAGATCCATATGTTTAAAAAAAATAGGTAGCTGAAAAATATTTCAAAGGTTAGGAGAAGGGGTTTTAAACCATCAGTTATCTTTTATGGGTGAGTCTCGAGTCAGGGGTGAATATTTTTTTTAGGCATTGGTATTAGAAGATGGATCTTGATGTTTTGGTAATTCTTGACTCTCTGCCTTTTGATGTATTCAACTTTGCTCTCATTGTTGGACTGAAATCAATGAAGATGGGTAATGTTTTTCTCAGAAATAATTGGCCACATCATAGAAAAAATCTGAAATGGTTTGGCCAATTCCCTTCCAAATGCAAAGAACATTTCTATGGAGCCCTAGTTCTTAAATGAAGACAGAAGTTACATTATTTTGAAGCCTATGTGATAAGGAATAAATATCTGAATTTATCTCCCTTGTATTTCAAAATTTCAAAAAGTTATTTAATGATGCAATATATGCTGATAATGTGTGGACACCTCCATAGCCTGAACCATCCAATGCAACCTCCCAATCAGAATGCTGTTTTCAGCCGACCAATCACTAATTGTGTTATAAAATGATTCCAATGACAACATGACAACAAACCTCAGGGGGGAGTCAGACAATCATACATGTAGCTATTATATTCATTGCAATGATGTCCATTCCTCTTGACCAGGTTATGTGATAACAAAACTGTGGTAAATGTTTCTCTCACATTCCAAAAGTGTTAATGCTGACACAGGCCTATTCAATGTTCTTGTGCTGAGGACCATTCAATTGAAATGAGGCAGTGTGAGCAGGGACCTGATCTGAACAGCAAGTCGCAGGTGTGAGTCTGAAAGACACTCAAGCCAAGGACAAAAAACATGTCCCAGAGGTTCCTGGGTATATATACTGAACCAAACAAATAACGCAACTTTTTCATTTCGGTTTATATTCACATTGGAACTGTATTTAAAGTTCAGAAATATACGAACCATTGTTAAATCAGTCTAAAATAATGCACCAAGTAGTGTGACCTCAAGGTCGAGTACCCTGACCTTGCCATGGGGTCATTGTCATGAATCAAGAGTGACTACAGCAGGCTATTTTACGCAAGTCTCTGACACCTGAAATTAAGGTTGCCAAGTCTTTGATTCTGGGACAGGAAAAGGCCACATTGAAATCAGCCCAAGCGTAACTGTGTGCGAGGATATGAGGCTTTCAAAGTTTGGTGGTTGTGCTGAATCAAGGACAACTGCAGGATTCAGTGTTACCCACATGACTAAAACATTTGCACCTTTACTGGTTGGGTGTAGCCCCTCACGGACAATAAAAGGGCAGCATGGGATTCATTTGGCACAGTATTCCAAGAACTATGGGTCGATTATCAACACTAGATTGGGAGAGAGGAATTGGCATGCTACAGGCTGGTTTATCTGCAGCAGAGGTGGCAAGAAGACTGCAGGTCCACAAATCCACTATATCCAGACTTGCTACAAGATTCCAGGAGACTGGGGCCACAGCTGATAGACAGTGTCCTGGGAGACCAAGAGAAACCACACCTGCACAAGACAGACACATCAGGGTGTCACATCTGCAGAACAGAACTCGACCAGGCACTAGAACTGCACAACAGACACCTGGCAGAACCAATAACAGAATATCTGCCCAGACAGTCCATAATAGACTACAAGAACACCATCTACACGCCAGGCGTCCTTACAGGGGTCAAATTTTGACACAGGCAAGAAGGCAAGCCCGACGACAATGGGCTACTGCCCATACTCGCTGGACCCATCAACAGTGGAGGGATGTGCTATTCACCGATGAATCCTGCTTCACCCTGTATCATGCAGATGGTAGGACATGTGTTTCGAGACGAAGGGGAGAACGCTACTCAGATGCCTGTGTGCTGGAAACAGATCGATTTGGAGGTGCATCAGTGCTGGTGTGGGGTGGAATTTCATTCACAGCCAAAACCCTGCTAATCTTCATTGAAGGCAATCTTAACACTGCCCGTTACAGGGATGAGATCCTTCAGCCTGTTGCTGTCCCTTTCATTAGACACCACCAACTCCACTTGCTTCAACAGGACAATGCTCGGCCCCATGCCGCTAGACTGACGATGGATTTTCTGCAAGGAGAAGGAATTAACGTTTTGCCATGGCCAGCCTTCTCACCTGATATCAATCCCATTGAGGATCTTTGGGATACCTTGACCAGCGTGTCCGCAGACGGGATCCAGTGCCCGCCAACTGCCAGCAGCTTCGCCAGGCTCTTCAAGAAGAGTGGGATCATGTGCCCCGGCATATGGTGCAGCGGCTAGTGTCATCCATGCGCCGACGTTGCATAGCAGTTACAGATGCTGATGGTGGTCACACACAGTATTAGTGGACATGCCAATTTGTGAACTTTACAAATCAATGTTGCCCTGTTTATTGCCAGCTGATCGCGCCCTCGTTGACAGTTTCAAGTTTTTGTTTTTCACATGTTATGCCAAAAAGACTGCAGAATATGGATCTAATTTGTTTCTGTGATATGAAAGTAACAATAAATATTTCAGTTAAAAAGTTTAAGGGTTGCGTTATTTGTTTGGTTCAGTATACATACACTTTGATATGGAATATGGTAACCATAACCATGCATTTTTACTCAGACAATTCCATGTGGCAACAAGGTTCTGAACAGCAAGTCGCAGGTGTAAGTCTGCAAGTCACCCAAGCCAAGGACAAAAAACATGTCCCAGAGGTTCCTGGGTATATATACATACACTTTGATATGGAATATGGTAACCATAACCATGCATATTTACTCAGACGATTCCATGTGGCAACAAGCCACGAAGAAAGCTTTCTATGGCAAATGTAAAAAATATGACCTACTGCTTTGATGAGAAAAAATGTATATGTACTGTCACGTACAAATGATATTCCCATGATACTCTCTCAAGCCACCTCTTTGTTCTCCCACGGGATGCCACTGAGTGCTATTAGGCCGATTTTGGAGTATATCCTGGGAATTTTTCGGGCCTGCTTTTACATTTGATTTAATCATTTCACACATGTATGTTACTAACATAAACCGTCCCAAAACTATAATATCTGATGAGACTCCCATTTTCATTTAATTTGATGAAAAATTGGTGCTGTGATTTGCTATGGTTTTATTATTTTTGTCTACATTTTTACGTTTTATCGTTTTTTTTTTTTTTTTTACTTCTCCAGACACTACCTCATATTGTGCTGAAACTTTTTTTTTTTACAGCTCAAACAAAGTTATTCGTAAGTTGGTGAAGCTCCGGAACTCAGGTTTTTTTCAGAATATTTTTCTGTGCAGGTACTTATTGGTGAATGCATCCATTCCTATCGATAAAAATGTACGTGAATGGGGATTGCCACCATACATCACATTTTCAACTTCTTCTGAAAAGCTGAGACAGACAGATTCTGAACTAGTGATGTACCTCAGATATGTCTCTACTGGACTTTTGTAGTAGGCCGTGTAATCTTTGTGAGTCTTTAAAAAAATAATTTTGGCAACATCTTTAATTAAGATCTCTTTGTTTAAAGGGGCTGGACCAATGCTCCCCTCATTCAGGGAATAGAATAACTGTGCTCACTTCAAACTCGGTACAATTTTTATTTCTTTAGAAAACTGCTGTAAAAGTATACCTTTTTGGAATTCTAAGGGTCTCTAATGAAAAAAAAATTTAAAGTAGATACAGTTAACAATGCTTCCATATTGAAACACAGTCCTGTGCATGAATTTGATTGATAATCATATTTTCGAGGACAACTTTGACACAACAATATTCGTCCAAATAGTCCAAAACTTTTCAAATATCAAGTTCTATATGTTACCCAGGGATGTTTTCTTCAATTTCTTAATAGCTGATTAGTTGTAATTCTTTTTAGCTTTCATGATCCGAAGTGAGTTGATTTTTTTCAAAACTTTCAGAGTATTACAGAAAAAAACTATGCAGTATTCCTCAAAAATGTAGAGACTCCTACCATTTAAAAATGTATATGTTGGTGGAATAATACTAGAAATTGTAGGAGGTGTTTAAGTGAGCAAAATCGTTTAAGGGGAGCCAGTGTCCAGCCACCTTAATCCATATTTGTGTACTGTTAATATTGTTTGTTCTTCCTCGGGAATTGAAACTGAATTCTCCTCTAACTGGGAAAGACATAGCTGATTCCATATTCAGAATTTTTGTTTTCACTTTGAGGGGGGTACTATCATTTGGTTATTTCAAGCAGTTTTTGAAATGACATAATGGTTTGTAACAGTACTTAGTATGGTTACTACAGGGATGATAGGGCACATGCAAGTACTATTGTCTTAAAGAAGGATGACTTGATCAACTTCGAACTTGGTGGAATGGTACCTTAGGTGAGGCAGTATTGATTTTCTTTGGGTGGCCTTGGCCCAGTGATTGTTTTTTTTTGGGGGGGGGGCGGGTGTCAGTGGTATTTGAATGGACGTTTTACATACGAAGCATATCACATCAGACCTGTAACCAGCGAAAGCAAGACAAGTTTTTCTTAAGTTTACAAGGCAAAAAATATGCATTTAACGAGTCATATAGACACGACATAAATTAATAAATGGTCCTAAATGCAAGGTTGCAGAAAGAGATGTTTTGGGAATTCTGTATTTTAAATATGGTGCCTTACCTGACGTTAAAAGAGAGTGCTGCAAAAGCAAAGAAAAGAAATACACAGGCTTGTCTGTGTACTCTACCAAACACACGAAACATAGGCTGGTGTCACTAGCTAATAAAGAGAACTTCCATTGAGAGTCATTTTGACATAGTGAGAGAAGAAATATAGTAATATGAGACATCCTTGCACCATACTTACTTCTACTTAACCAAAAAAAGGAACGGGCCACATGCTGGTACAAGCAGGCCAGTGCAATTCCAATTCAATGTCCTTGTCAGGTCTACCAGATTTCAATCCGCCCAGATACGATATCTCCAGAAGACCACTCCTGTGGGCCAGCAGGTGTCCACTTAGAAATGGGTATAAGACTTTCTGGCGATAATGTAATGCCTGGCCTTGCCAGTTGGTTTTATTAAACCAGTAACATTACATAGCATAATTCATTCAATTAATATGTTGAATGATTGACATGCAGGTGCTATAAGTAATTGTGTGTACATAACATAATATAACATAACAATTCATTCAATTAATATTTTGAATGAGTAACATGCAGGGGTTAGAAGTAATTATATGTGATTCTACCCATGCCATGTCTATAAACACACATACACACACTCACACACCTGTGGAGAACTATAGAGTGTTACGCCTCAACTACTTCACACCATTTTGAATGTGGTATTATTGTAAATGAATCATTCACACTTATTGAGCTTAAGCTCAAAAATATGTACACTTCGAAACACGTAATATTATAATAACTGTATTTTGAATTATTAAGAACACACCTAATTATCGTTATATGTGGCTTGTATTAAAGCCAAAATAAAATTCACAAGAAACTTACTTTATTTTCAAGCCCTCTGCAAATAGAAACATTATGGTGTACCATGATGCAAGTTAAAGAGTTCGAACATAAGTTATGATCAACTAAATTACATTGTTCTTCCTCTTTTTGCCTCAACACTGGAGTCAGTCATATTGGCAAAATATCAATCCCATAATGGACCAAAGATGACAGTATTTCAATTAACTATTAAAAGTACAATGATTGAACTTGAATGATTGTATGTGTCTTGGTCGTTTGCTGTAACCATTGTGATTTATTATGATTACACAGAGGTTTAATTGTCAACATTTGGATACCATCCTTGACAGGTTCTTACGTCACCACTGCCCTATTATGGGCTATATCACTGCAGGGCTTTATTACTGCAAAAATGGAAGGCTCCAAGCTACTATATATATATATATATATATATATAGTTTTCACGTCAAATATTTCCATTGTAAAGAAGTTCCATTTAAGAAACTGTTCTGAGTGGGGGTTTGTTTTGGCTTTAATATGTGACACAAGCTGTATGACACACGGTATGAGTATACATATGCGTTGCGTCTTTTTTCATAACACCGTCAAAAACTTGAAAATAAGTTTATTTTAATATCGACTAACATCTAATTCTGCTTTAAGGGATTTCTCATTCTTCGATTCCTGTCAACAACGTACACACCAGATTTACAACTGACCAGAAGGAAAATATGCAGAAAGTTCACACAGTAAATGTTATTGCATGGGCACAGAAGCACAAGTGTAAGTATAATAAATGAGCATAAGAAAGCGCCTTTGTGTAATGTATGTCTTTTATATTATAGTATAAAAGGCTACTATTTGGAGCATACATTGGTTTTGTATATTTTAATCCTTTGTGTCCTGAATTGAGACCGAGCCAAGAATGCTGTTAACTAAGCACCAAAGCCATGTCAAAGAAAGTGCTTAGAAAAGGAATTTTTTATCTTAAAACGATTTAATCTACAATTTCAATTCAAACTGTTTCCCATTGATGTTAAAATTAGAAACAAAACGATGAGCCACACGGTATGTGACAACCACCCTTGGTCAGTGTAAAGGGGAAAAAGGCTAATTTTCTGTCTGCAGTTTATTCTACTTTTTGCAGAAGAGCAACAACGTAACGCTCTTATTACTATCTTTTATGGAATATATTGTTCCTCCAAGCTTCTTTAACAGCCCGTCAAAGACCATATGCAAGAATTTTGCATTTAAATAACTCATGAAAGAACAAACAACTCCAATTGAAACTTGGATGTACATACTTGAATTATATTGATATAATAATCTGCTGTTTTGGAATGATTCACGCAGCCAATGTTCATCAACATCATGCAGTTGTAATTATGATCTATCTGTACTTAGACTTTAACCCCCCCCCCCAAAAAAAAAAAACAGGGGAAATGAAGATACAAGATTTTTTTTTCATATTAAATTTCAATCTCGCAAAACAGGGATAATATTCATTGAAATAGATGATTACAATTCCCATCAGGAAACACTGGTTCAAAACATTTTCAAATCACAATGATGTAAGTTCAACTCATGAAATTTTATATCACATGATGCGATAACTGCATTGATTGATTCATCTTTCTCCTTTCATAGCACACCTGATAGTATTAATAGATACACTTTGAATGAAAAAAAATGTCCAGTTCAATAAATATGGTATATTACAAATTTATACTACTGGTTGGTATGAAATAAGGCATCACAAAAAAGACGCTGTTTCATTTCCAGCAGCAAAAACAAAACAAAAAAAGAACTTCAGCTTAGAGTTAAACATTGATGGCATTCCGAAAGGAACGTATTAAATTAGCTCGGTTTGCGCGTACAAGAAATTTTAAACTGGTCTCCTCAAAATAGCAAAATTGGCAAGAAACGTAACAAAGTGATTGGTATCATTAAAGACACAAAAGAACTCTGATAAGCGCGTGTTCAGCTGACCTATGAGGAAAGAAGCAAGGTGAAGCAGGCTCGACTTGATTAGAAACGAGATGGGAATTACCATGCGTGACAGTAAAAGAACAGAATTGTAGCTTATCAGTTCAACAGGACACAAAATTTTGAAATCATGGGAGCGTAACTATTTTAACAAATGTGGTAGAGACCAACGCAAAGAAACATCCCCGCCAAGTATAAAGTGAATCTGTTTGGCGGGTTTGGAGAAGTCAAAACTGTAAATTTCCATTGCTATCCCCATTGACTTGCATGGTTCTCAAGAGAAATGCATCCATTAGCCGACACGAAAAAGACTTTTTTTTAAATCGTTAGCAATAAGCAATTCAGAATATTGAACACATTTGTTTCACCCTGAGACAGGTTACATTTTCATCATGTGTTGATGAAGTTAAGACAACTATTGTAAATCACATAATGTTCTAAAAATAACAGAAAAAATTGTAGCAAAATCTTTTGAACACATTAAGGTTTGGCTGTCCCTGAAGTGCCTCTATGCAATTTAAAAGCAATGGGTTCAGTGGTTTTGGAAAACTGTTTTGAAGACTTTTCAAAGCAAGACAAACAAAAAAATATTTATTTGGAAAAAAATCTCAAAAGCTGATAATGTCAACTTCTTAGACTTCCACCCGCCAAATTTGAAGTCAAAATGCGAATGGGATGCATTCATATCTAAATGCGGTCCTACTCTAGCACCTATTGAGCAAAAGAGGAAGCCACCTGCATCAGGGCAGATCCGTGTATTTAGCATGGTCAAAAGTACTTTCTCAACAAAATGAACAACACAAACACACAATACTCTGAAGAAAGTGTATTAATATATATTTGAAACATAAATGATGCCTAAATTGATTAGACATGGGCTCTCTTTTGGTTCGAAGGTGTTATTTATGGATGTTTATGTAGTACATAATAAAAATCTGCCCTGATCATGGTGGAAACATCAGTCTGTTGCCCCGGCAACACAGGAAGTGAGCAGGATCGTAGTTAAATATGAATGTCTCCTATTCCTCTTGCAATGCCCATTCATTTACGTACTAAATAAAAGGAATGTGTGCATAGACTTAAACTACCAAATTGAAAAGGTAATTAAAAATCAGGGATTCATAGCAATGCCACCTGGTAAACAGGTTTGTGTGAATCACCTATAAGGACGTGTCCACCAGGTTTCAGAAAACACCGAGTCAGGATTTGAAAGAAGTTCAAACTAGCAAAAAACTCCCATAAAAATTCCAGCACAACCTGTTAAACAAATCAATGTTCAGAGATCCCCTATGCAGTATCAAAGCAATTGCCTTTGTGGTTTCAGACGTTTTGCAGGGTTTTTCGAAAGTAAATAAATATATAGATTGATAGATGAATGGATGGATGGACAGACAGACAGACAGACAGACAGACAGACAGACAGACAGACAGATAGATAGATAGATAGATAGATAGATAGATAGATAGATAGATAGATTTACTGCACCAGAGCTGCATAAGCACACGTCCCTTTAATCATACTCATAGTTTGATTTGTTTTAGCACAAGCAGTGATATTATCCATTTATCCCCCCCCCCCCAAAAAAAACGAGAAAAAAATAATAAAAGTTTTAACCATTCAAGGAAACGTGTTTTCAGAATGTTCAAATCTTTATGTTAGCTTCATTTGAATTATTCCACTTTGTAATGGGGTTACTTCACGGAACGCATATCTGTATTCCAGAAAAAAGCAATACGTACCATAAAATGTGCAGGTCAATCTCCCAACACGCATCAAATCAAAAAATAAAAACTGTATAAGATATTATATTCCAAATTTAACTTTCAAAATCCGTTCATGTGGAAAGAAGGGAATTCTTACACATTCCTTTTGTGGTTTTCAACATATGTCAAATCTTTCTTTGCAAAGTGCCGTAATTTAATTCAGGTAGCTTACCACAGCTGGCCCAGCATTAGCAGATTTATTTATACTCCTGGAGGGTGTTCGAATTACTGTGTTATTTCAGTCTGCATATTTTAGTTTATTTAAATTTGCTACACCTCATGTGGGCATAAATGGTTACTTGTCAATTAAATATGTTCTGAGGTCAGTTCTGAGTTCTATCCATGAAGAAAGTACTGGGCGGAAACAGTCTGACTTATTTGTTTTTTAATATCAATATGTAAAAATGCAATGAATGCAGCTAACCCAGTAAATTTACTGTGTAGTTTGGATACAAAACTAACAAATCAACACTGCGCGTTCCTTCTTTCCCACATTTTACATAAAACTGGAAAACACGGTGAACGCGATGAAATTTAAAACAAGACAAAGGTAGGACTCTGTTTTGGTTGGAATCCAAGTACTCAGTTGTGTCCTTGCCTCCATTGCCTAAAAAGCCTCACAGTTGCAATTGGCCTGTTTGACAATGTTTTTAACATAGGCAGCAACCCTGAGAAACCTTGCAAGATGAAAGAACATGAATTACAACCCAGTTGATGGAGACTGAAAGGAAACTAGATGATCAGAAAATGATCCTGTGGCTAAATTACCCAGTGTACTTTGCATGAGTGTTTCGTAATGTGTGTGTTCATGTGTTTAAGAGTCTCAGAGAGAGACCTTTGTGGGTACGGTGTATTTATGTGGACATTTATATACAACTACATATGTTAATAAAATCAAAGCCACCACTGATATTGTTGCATTTTAGAGCCTTAGCTACTTTAATAGCACCCTGACTCTGACTGTGAAGCCAATTTTTATTTGTTGATATCTCATAAGAACAGCATATTTTACAAACCTATTCCTGGTGACCTACTTTCTATAACATAATCATAGTTAGTTTCCTCTATGTTCTAATCCCTGTGTAGTACCAATGTTAAACATATATTCCACATGTGGATCTTCACTCAAAATGAATATAAATCCAAAAATCAATGGAGTGTGACGTTTTGGTAAACTGAGGTGATGTCTCCACATTTGGTATAAACCAATCATCAAGTCCTCATGTGTGGTGTAATTCAAATACAGCATGTAGATGAAGGTTGTCTTTCTCACAGGCAAAGTGTGTATAAAAATTAGACTAGTGAGGGGTCAACTTTCCTGTTTTTCCTGTCAAAGGGGCCTTGCTGTTCGATTGCAGTTTTATATCAGGTGTTAAAAAGGTGAATGGGACCATTTGGTACATGCAACACGTATTGTATGCTACTCTAAGGAAACCCACAAATCGGATTAATAAAAATACTTCCTGAAATCCTAATACCTCATCAATACCTGCCACCCAAGTTCCCTTATGTGGTTTCATTTTCGGTTCCTGGTCGATTGTGATGCTGTTTGTGTGCTGTTGGTCCATACAACTGTTTAAAGCTAAACCCCTAATTATTCAAAAGGGACCAAAGAAAGGATATAATCTACCGAAATGTTAAGAATTTAGTCTCTTGCGTAACGCCAGTAGGCAACAAAAAAACTGTGACGTATGTAAGTGGTTTTTATTCACTAAAGCGCATCATATATTATGGCGCATCAATTAAGATGTACAAAGTAGCCTAAGGATGCATGCTTGGTATTAGCTCTGTTACTCATTTTAACAACTATGCAAGTCACATCATTTGTAATGCTGATATATTTATATTTCTTTGAAATGCTTATGTGACAAAAATAATAATTCTGCAGCTAAAAGAATGATAAAGTACATACAACACAAATTGCATGTCAGTATGTCATTTTCTGCTCAGTATCGTGACGTGTTGAAAGTTACAACACACATTCCCTCATAAAACTGTTTTATATGCATGCTTTCGTGAGGTAACCAGTGTTTCAGTACATACATGCAAACATAATGTCCATGTGTTAAACTGGTTCTCATTAGATAAGCAGTCACGCCACACCACACTAAGGTAAAGAGAATTCCTTGAGGTAGCCTCTGCAGCCCATAAAACACAAATGAATACACACTTCTTCTTCTTCTTCTTCTTCTTCTTCTTCTTCTTCTTCTTCTTCTTCTTCTTCTTCTTCTTCTTCTTCTTCACGTCTTTGCCTGTAAGTATACATACATACATACATACATACATACATACATACATACATATTTTATTCTCTTTGAAAATAAATGAATAAGCAAATGGCATATCTCATTTGTTGCCAAATCAATAGCTTTCCAAAAGCTTAAAATGAGACCATGCTGTCAGAAAAAGATTATTGATTTATTGATCATCTGTGGCTTCAAAGGGTTGTCAATGGATTATTAAATGTTGCAAAGAAGTCTGAAATGACAGCCTCATATAGCAATAAGACCAAGTGAGCATATCACAAATTTTCTTAACCTTGGTTATACAGGTAATTCCTTTAACCTTGCAAAAGGAAAACCTACATACCAGAAAACTACAAACCTGGCATTTATGGCAAGTCGTGCAGTGGATGGTAACCTAGATGTCCATCTTCTGAGGAGTAGTTGCTCACAAACCCTAGAATCTTACCCTGATCCTTGGTGGGCCGTTGATCTACAGGCAATTTACCATATTGAAACTGTACGAATATTAAACCGGGGAGATTGCTGTGGTAAGTTATTAATTTATTAAGCAGTCCATTGCTTGGATTTAAAAAAGGCTAGAATAGGCCATCTGGTTGATCATCTTGTACTGATAGTCATTTGCTTATCGCCCATGTGTAGTTTCCACAATTTTTAAACTCCACTTCCTCTGGAAAACATTACTAGGGTTTTATGTTGCATCGTTGCAACCAGTTTCTGACAAAAGCCATTATGTAGCTTAAAGAGTGCTTTTGGGACAGACGCAAAACACATTTTGCCACCGCACTGATCCTAATCATCATGCATTTATTACATTTACAGACCAGACTTTAATTCAGGCATCCAGATTCTAACAATTTAAATAATTATAATGATGCATTTATTACATTTGCAGACCAGACTTTAACTCCGGCATCCAAATTCTAAAGAGTTATATGCATATTCTTCCAATTATCCATATTTCATAGGTTTGACATAGGTAAACCTATAATACAAGCTCACAACATAGCTTTAACTCAGTACATGTCTCTGGCCTATTTAAGGTAAAACTTAATTTTTCAACTCCTTTCACGAAACAGTAAATTCAATCATGGCATATGGTAATATCTTATGTGTATATATTAGGTAATACGAGCTGCTCTACATGCAAAGCCATCAAATTCGATCCCATTGGAGAATAGCTGTCTGAACTCTAACACCTTACCGTAATTTGACGTATTGTCATCAAAATCTAAATTACTATATTATAGCTGTCCGTACATAAGCACCCTACAGTAATTTGATGCATTAAAATGTTGCTTCAGTGTGGCAAGTATTCTACAATAAAATACATGGTTCAATGTATCTGCAGTTTAACTTTAACATATGTTTACTTGAATGTACTCTTATTGAATCTGTGAAATGTTGAACATTTCCATTATTACTATCATAGGGATTTTTATTATGAATTGACGTAGACATATATAGACAAATGCCATCATGTGCATCCATCTGTTCGTGTTGTACATTTTCGTAGGTGAAAGACTCCACGACTTTGATATATGGATAGCCAAATTATTTGATCCCTTCAAATTTTCTCTTGACTATGCGGCCCGCTTTGCTCAGTACAATGGAGTAGTTCCGCATGGAGAATGGATCAATCTGGTCTCAAACCATGGACCTGTGGGGAGATACATCATCATTCAAATCCTTGGACTTAAAGAAACGCTCAGTTTGTGTGAAGTGGAAGTTTTCAAAACAAGTGGGTTAAAACACTAACGGTGCAGTCTTTTCCCATAGGATTACAAATTTATCGGAAAGCACATCAAATGTGTTCTTGCATGAAAAATTGCAGGAAAAGGTTTGGTTAGTGTTCTATTTGCTAGTCGTGTAGCAATAAGTTGAATTGATTATACCATTTGAACCGATCAGTCTAAGTGTAATATGCTGTGCATTGACGAATTGGATCTGCCGTTTTGGAACAGTAAGGCATCATATTTTGTATCGTTCACAGACAATGTGGCTATTTTGTTAGTTTCATCATATGCCAATGGCTCTTTTGGAAATCACAATTCTCTTCATAGAATGGCAAGTGTATTCCAAGCCCAAATGAAAGCAAGGAGTGAAAATACGAATAAGCATACTTATTGAAAACAGCATAAAAACTGTTCAATCAGGTTGTTGGGATTTGTTTGAGAAACGTGTCAGTACTATATTCACTGGTGCACAATGCATCAAAAATGAAGGTAGCTCCCATGGCAGAGTGTCAGTTAAATAAGCCCACATGCTTCAGTCTACGGACTTGTTGATGTCAGTCACATTATTTTTAGGTGATATCCTAATACGTTAAGCAGTAGATGATATCCTGTTCTATAATAACAGATTTCAGATTTACGGGTAACTAGAAATATACTAATGCACCACTGGAACTGTGAGTACTTACTGGTGACCTCGCTGCAACCTCGTTGCATGAAGGTCTTTCATACGGTAATAGAGTTACACATAACATGCGCTTAAACATGCCACCCCGCACCTGAACGTCAACGAATTGCTTTCTACGATGGAATAAAGCAAAGCTAAAATTCATTATAGTGATAAAGTTTGATGGCTGTGTGAGCGGCCCCTGCTCAATCAGCCAACATAGACACACTGAACGAGAAATAGTTCCCTAACTCGACTTTAAATTGCAGGTAAAGTTGGGCTACAATTAATACAGCAATGCTCGGACTGGCAGAAGTGAACTCTGTAATGCTAGGGTTGTATATCACTGACCAACATACTTAAAACAGTGAACACTTGTTCTAATAATGTGTGTGTTATACACCCGATAAATGCAAATTATTCCAAAATATTGTGTCCATCCCGTTTGGAAAAGAATGTCACAGTACCCTATTCCTCAACCAACTTGTTATGACCACCAAATGTCGTCAGAGTCGTACGATTGCACAATGGGGTCAACATGCCAAACAATGTTGATGCAACCTTATTTGGGTTGCGATGTTTACAATAATGATTTATTGCAGGAGGGGAGTCGCCTGTATTCAAGAAATTTAAGAAAAGTTTCAAGGCAAAGAAAATAACTGAGACCTCACTGGTTCTTGGGAGGAAAGTGCACTCCCAGAATAACTATACCTTGTTCCTGGAAACAAACACTTATCTTTAGAATCACGATGTTAAGGTCTTCAAAATATAATTGATATAGCTTCAGGGAACATCAGTGACTTGTGTGAAATATTAAGTTTAGGAGCATAGAGTTAAGTCCTCTGGAATTATAGTACGTGCCAGGAATTTAAATAGATTTTCAGGTCCCTTAAATGTGCTAATTGAATATCAACTAAGCATCTAGATATGCCCAGTGGCATGAAATTCACTCCCTCTCTCTCCCTTTGTCTCTATGTATTTATTATATTTGTGGATATATCTGCTAATGGAGAGCTCAACAGTTACATCATCTTAATGAAGAATTTGAGAACTCAAGGACGAGCGACTGTAGATTAGCATGTACCTTTTTAAAGGGACAAAAATGGAGGACATTTTTGTCCAAATTTAGTGGAGTACAGTAGTATTTTGGATATGTGTGGAAAAATTTTCCTTAGCTTTGATGTGGGGACAGCTTATGAGATCAAACACTTAACGTACTTATTTGATAAATAATCGAAATTGTGATCCGTCCATAATATAAGGCGGTTGTTAAGATCCCATGGTAAAACACAGGAGGCTGATTAGTCTAATGCTCTGCTGACCACCATCACCTAAAAAACATTTTCTGAAATATGTTTAATTCATGACCTTCAAAGATTATCAAGTTAAGCCAAATTATGCAATATCAAACTTCCACATAATACACATTTGTGGTGCATTTGGCGCCACTCGCCTCATTCTGTATCAAGATATTAAATCATGTGTCCCTTTCTTAAGTGTTTAATGACTTTGAAGAATAGGTCAAGGTCACACAATCACTGGGTCATGGTGACCCAAAACGTAGGTCACCAAACAGAGATTTATATACAATGTACGCAAGTGCAATTTTGAACTGGACGCCCAATTCTTCTTTGCCATTGATGTCCAAGCTACTTCCTACAATTATAAAATTACTTCTTCCAACTTAACAGGTCTGCTGATCTTGCAGAATAGGTCAAGTTCACTGATACTGGCATTACAAAACCTTCTAGCATTTGACATGGCCTATATATCTTATAAAATGGGGGAATCTGATCCAATTACTTTTCGAGATATGAAATTTTATATCTTGAAACACATTGTGCCTCATAGTTTCCATCAAATTATATGACGCCACTGGTATCATAAACAACTTACTCTTTGACCTCCTCCACAATCCAACAATACTTTATGAAGCTCTCTCAAACATTAAGGATGCTAGGGTTATCACAAGATTTTCAGATTTGACCCATATATAACAAAATACTGCAGGTTGCACTACCAATATCGAACACTATCTAAACCTCTATACACTTGATATGTCCTGAAACTTGGGGCTATTTTAAAAACTGTGGACTGTATTGCACTCACGTGCCAAAAAACTACAAATGGATGGGCAGACATGATACATAGCATATCCTCTGCGACCTGTGGTCAGCAGAGCTAATAACACAAAACAATGGCAACAAATCAATGAATTGGTTATGGTTTGAAAGCTAGAGGTTTTACAGGCCTGTAGAAAAAGAGTGTGCTACATCTTTTTGAAAATCTTTACAGTTATGGATATAACTCTGCAAGGAGTGGTCATGCATAATTCAAAATTATTTTGCACTGATTGCCATTGTGATTAGATTTTTTTGTATCTTAGAGCCCAAGACGACTGTCTTTATAATGTATATAACATTACTGGCAATATTTGCCTTGTGGAATTCAATACCACTAACTTAAAGTCATTTTCTGCATCACCAAAATCATGCCAACTTGGATGTATTTTATGGCGATGTGGTGTCTTCCTAAAAGTATAACCACTTTAAATCTGTAGCGTTTTCTATTGAAGTAAAATTAAATAAAATTAAAAAAGAGAGCGTTGCGTATCCTGCATTTATCATTGCATATGCTGAGTCTATCATTTATGATAATATTAACCTTGATCAGGTTGATGTTCCCAAGCGAGGCCCATGTGTCACCCATAGCATGACTGCTGACTTTTCAAATGTCTCGCATCTAAGTTTTGGTCTCACATATACATAAATATACAGATTTTTTTGTTGGTGTCGATGTGCAGAATTCATATATGTAAAAATCATCAGTATCGCACACTTAAGCACAAACGACATTTTCAATAAAGGGTCTAGTTTGATGATTTATCGGGGCTCATAAAAAGTAATTGACTAAGAGTCTTTAAATTCTACATATGCAAAGTTCACGTGGCTACCAAGGTCTAGTTTCCTTTCTTAGAAATTATAATGGTCAAACTTTTATTGGGTATTTATCAACACACAAAACTTCATGTTTGGGGTTCTCACAATCCAAGAAATCTGTGGTGAAAGATCAGTCGCATCATCTGCTGAAGTAACGGGCTATTACTTGAACTCTACTGGCTCCCTTGCGATGAATCCCCTTGCATAAGCAATAGAACCATTGCTCTAGAATGTTGATATGTTATAATTAATGAATATGGATCATGTTTTTCTGTAATATTTGAAAATTACTTCATTGGCTATGTTGTGCTGTGGGCTTTGTTCTCCGACTCATAGTTATAGTGGAGGTGGAGTGTGTTTGTAATGTTCCAGATTCATAAATATCACAAAAACGACGTAGGCCTACTTTGCTCTTTTGCTGTAACTGAAGTGACTGACAAGTCAGAAGAAATAAAGATGATAGGCCTAACAGGTCTCTTTTTATTTTTGGCAGAAGTAATGGAATTTGTGGTTTTGGTGGTTAGGCCTATACATTTTGGAAATGAACTAGTGTCTCTTTTGCTGTAAACTGAAGTGACTGACAAGTCGGAAGAACTAAAAGGTGATAGGCCTAACAGGTCTCTTTTTATTTTTGGCAGAAGCAATGAAATTTTGTATTTTTGGTGGTTAGGCCTATACATTCTGGAAATGAACTAGTCTCTGCAGTTAATGATGAATATTTCTAAGGTTGAGAGGACCGGTTTAAAACCACCAGTTGCCTTTTATGGGTGACTGCCTGTCTCAAGTCAGGAGTGAAATTTGTTTCTTCACATTGGTATTAGAAAAGAAATGTTGATGCTTTGGCAAGTCTGGAATCTCTTTGCTGTCATTGTTGGGTTTGGAATTAATGAATATGGATCATGTTTTTCTGTACTATTTAATTAAAAGGTGCTTTTGAATGTGTCAAAAATGATCTCTTTGAAGATTTTGGTCTCAAACGTGAAGCACTGTTTGGTTTCTCTTTTGTAATTTCTCACCGGCGTGACCATTTGACTTCCATAATGCGATTAACGCTATGGCAACGAAGTTCAAACAAGATGGCCCGCTTCAACAGCATGCAGTTTTGAGTCTAATTTTATTAGAGCCATCTATCACAATGTTAGAGCTTCAGCGTGCAGTGTGTTGGAACGTTGAGAGACAAACTTTGAAAGGAAATCACTTTCGCGACCGATTTTTACTTGTCTTAGGAAGGCAAGTGGGGATCCTGCATACCAATGAAGGAGAAGAACCCTGTTCTTATTATTGTATGAAAGATACAACTTTAACTGGAAAGCGCCCCAGGTTCTGTTTTTGCTTGTATCGGGATGGCAAGTGAGGATCGAAGCCTTACTTTGTTTGACCAACAAGTGGTGAAGAAATACTCTTTGATTTTGTTCAATCAAAATTCCACTGAAATGCATAAGTGTAACTATGGTAATCACGGCTCTTCTTGCATTATCCTCTTCTTACATTGTGTTCAAAGTATGAAATTATATTTGCAAGCCAACAGAAACACCTCAAACAAAAAAGAAATAAATGGAAAATGTTATGCTGTTTAATTGTATCAAATTATGTTTGCAGCTGAGTAGATTGATTGACAGCCATTATTAGCATGTATCCAAAACATTGTTACAAGTGGGTTTCTTTAGGGAAACACACCCTTTCTTAATCGCAATTTTTGCTATGGAATACGTTTTTCCGAACTTTAGTTTTGGCCATCAAAAAGATAAATACTCAATACTTTGAAATAGTCAACGTTTTCTACCACATGGGATGTTTCCCTGAGCTCTGCCATCTTAATGATGTATTCATACTTGTATCCTATAACAACCCGGGAAATGTTTAAATTACACAGAAAACATGTTTACTTACAAAAGCTACTGTATCTATTAAAATGTCATATCTATTTAATAAGTGCGCGTATTTATTTACATCATTGTCTGTTTGCAAATGTCCAGTTGTTTGTCCATGCATCAACACAACATATGTAAATATTACGATCTAAACCTTGTGGTATTTAAATGCATATATTCTCAAGTGCACAGACCATCGCACATGTTGTATATTCAAGATATTTGGGTATTTTCGGTATGAGCAAGAAAAATACATTCCCGTCGTATGAAACCTACCTATTGTAATCCATCCTCTAAGATGCCCAAATGATACTCTTAAAAAACAAATCTGGAGATAAGTCGTTAGAAATCCACTGATTTTAAATGGATACATAGCTCGGCAGAACAACCCCGCCCCCTTCCCAAAAAAGGCTCTTTAGGAACATTTTTTGTTCAAAACTTGTAACAATTAAGCAAGTGGGTAACTGAGTATGTACCTAAGTAATGGAAAATTTTAAATTATCTTCAAAGCATGAAAGGATTATAGCACAACCTAGTTTACAAATTCGATGGAAAATTGGTTCACCTGTATTCAAACAAAGTTTGAAGATACTTTAAAAGTCTAAGAAAGATCTCTTTTTATGATGGAATTAAGAAACTGAGATCAATTCAGTCAAATTTGTCATGAGTAATTTTCGAAAGATTACAATGGCATAAATCATGAGTAATTTTCGAAAGATTACAATGGCATAAAATAAGGATAAACATATGTTATGTTCAATAATAGTATGTATATATCGAAAGGATAAGTTACATTGGTGGGTTTCACATCCCTCATCTGCATGTATATTACAAAGTTTAAATATTCATTACTCCAAAGTCAGTTTTCTGCCTTTTTCAGTTTGGAATAAGAGCACTGATTCTCTGTCATGTGACTCTTATCTGATAAATATATCGTAGAAATCAAACTTTTGAATTTGAGATTGGACTATGATAATGTCTTTCTTATCATTGTTGGAATAACTTCGGATGTCCTCTTTCCTTTCATTCACAAAAAGACTTTAGAGCACGCATATACTTTCCTAATTTTGTCCACACAGCAGTATATACAGATACTTTATACATACTGGGATAACAACATGAAAACATTACATAGGCTCCCCAAAATGAAATTTCACAAATTTTCCCATACTTTTGTTTACAATTACGTATTTGTTAGTAATTCATATGGTCGTCACACTTAACCGCTGCAGAGCAGGATACGTAATGTTCATCTTTGAAAATATGGCAAAACCCAGACGCTAATTCTGAACCAAATATTTAGAAAGCATTGACATTAGTATCTCTTTCAAATATTTGAACATTTTGTTTGAAATAAGGTCTTTGTCACATCATTTATTTCCTTTGTAATTTATATATCATGTGGTTCTTGTCAATGGTGATCCATGCAGTACGAATTTGTGATTTAATAAGTTGATGTTAGTTTTGACTGAATGATACATGGGGGATATCAGTTGGACTACAGTGGCGCTGTTTAGCCTGCGCTTTTGTGCCTGTTTCACTTTGGCCTTGGAGGAATGATTTTGATTACCATATTTGATGAAGCATTGATTTGTTTTAATTTTTTTTAACACGTTTAACATATTTTCTGTTAGGTCAACCCCCCAGGGGCTATAGGTAGCAAGTAGCTACCTATGACTGTTACAAACTTGCATAATTGTACTTGATATCTGGTTAGAAAATATTATATTTTGATTGCATTTTCTTGACTTAAATACTATTGACTTTCGTTCTTTTCTGACTTGCCCTACAAATTGTGCTGTTAATATCCAAAGATAATTAGAGAGATTGGCTACAGTAATTTTACAGTTTTTAGGCTTGCCTGTTTTGCTACTTAAATATTATCTTGTGGCATCATTCTGTCTTAGTATTCACTTTCAGACATTTTAGGCTTACATGTTTTCTATCAGGTTAACTCCCCCCCCCCCCCCCCCCCCAGTGGCTATCGCTAGCAAGCAAGGGTCGACGCCAGTTAACAGTTTGCCTAATTGTACTTAAAATCGTGTTTAGAAAAATTATGTTTTGATAGCATGTTTTTTACATAAAAGCTAATGACTTATTCGTTTTTGACATACCTAAATGCACATTTGTTTGACAGTATTTTCTCAAATGTCACAAACTTGACAAATTACGTTGAAATATTAACTCCGTGATGGCACTGAAATAGATCTTAATTGCTTGGACAATTTCAAAGTGAGGAGTAAATGTCATCATGGGGTTTGTTTCACATTTCTGGTGCAGGATGTCCATTTTCGCAGTGTTGGTTAGGATTTCCCTGGGCTTGTTACAACTGTTTATTTTATAATCACTAGTACTGAATATAAGGCCCCAATTTTCTAATTCAGTTATACATTGGTAGGTGGTTTAACTAGGATAAGCTATCCATCTAGAAAGGCTACATACTGGTTCAGGGGTAGGTCAAATTGTTCTTATCTGAACCTGTACTATAAAAATTTAGTAATTATGTTCTGTTTGAGAGGTTTTCTTCTTTCATAATGAAGCTTTGCATTTATAAGCAAAACTTCACATATTCAGCTAATTTATCATTTGACACGTTCATATTTATTCATTATTATGTGGGTTGTCTCTGCTGAATATTTAGCTTAGCTGGAGGGATATAGCACAGGTTCCTTGGTCTGTGTGTGTAGCTTTTGATTATCCAAATGACGCATGGCATGTGTGGAAATCCTTGTTTCTATCTGTATTAGACAAGCATGCACCTTTCCACACCCGCTGCAACAAAGTGGACTCGGCTCCCTGCATTAATGATGAAGTTCTGACAGCCAAGAAAACTAGGGACGATGCTCATGAGGAAGCATTGCTCTTCAGAACTCCTGAACTTTGGAACACTTATAAAAGTGCAAGAAACCATGTGACCAGTCTTATTCAACAGACTAAGAGTGAACACTATCAGTCAAAGATTTAAGAGAACTTACCTGATCCCAAAAGTATGTGGAAAACACTGAAACAAATTTTGTCTTCAAAACAATGTGCACAAATAAATACAATTAAAATAAATGGTTGCATGACCACTCACCTCAAAGTTATTGGATCTACATATAACAAGTTTTTCTTGAGTATTGGGGAATCATTGGCATGCGCCTTTACAACTCGGAACAATTTTAGTATGGTACCGCTATGTGCATTAAATTTGAAATACCACATGCCCTCCATTACATCTACTTTTGTGCAAAAAGAGTTATCAAAAGTGAGTTTTACTGAGGCAACTGGGAGAGACAGTATTGGGCTGTGGCCTCTAAAAGTAGCAAAGTTTGAGTTAGCTCCTTCTCTAACATCAATTATGACTATTTCATTGACCGCAGGTGTATTAATAGATGAACGGAAATAGGCAAGGGTCGTACCCATCTAAAATTTGGTGATGTTAGTGAGGTCAACAATTATCGACCAGTGTCTATTCTTCCCATCCTAAGCAAAATAATTGAGCATCATGTAAATGATTCCCTTCTTGCACACCTCAATACCCATTACCTTTTGTACCACAATCAGTCAGGATATATAGCTCATCACTCCTGTGAGGCTGCGCTGGCATCCATGGTTGAAAGCTGGATGGAAACTATGGATTCTGGGAAAGTGACTAGCTGTTACATATTGACTTGAAAAAGGCATTCGAATCTCTTAGATAAGCTAAAGGCTTATGAGGTCGACGGTGTCGAATGGGCTTGGTTTCAAAACTGTCTTTCTACTATACGGCAGGCTACCTGTTGGCAAAGGGTTTTGCCTGAGTTCGGTTAGGTAACTGTTGGTGTCCCACGGGGTTCAATTTTGGGACCTCTGCTGTTTATACTTTTTATTAATGACCTGGCATCATATCTTGATACTCTAGACTGTATATGTATGTAGACGGCACCACTACAGAAGTATCTGGACATTCAGCTCGAGATATTAAAGCTAACCTGGCCGAAAATTTCTATTAATGTACAGAATTGGATGTACAGGAACAAACTGACATTGAATGTTGAATAAAGAAAATCCCAACTGATTGGTACTATGAAAAAAGTTGCATCCACCACTAAATTAAATATTAATGTTGGGGGCAGGGAAATGAACAGGTGCAAACATCAAAATTGCTTGGTGTTAAATTGCTTCCAATCTCAGTTGGGCCCCCCAGCACGAGACAGCATGCAAGCCATGATCTCAAAGGATAGGTGTTGTTAAACGAATTCGGCATTTGACTCCAAGAGATATTGCAGTCCAACGTTTTAATGCATTGGTCATACCACAGATGGACTTTTGTTGTACTGTTTGGGGTCGTCCTTTCAATTCAGTTTATACGGAACGTATTACCAAATTACAGAAGCGAGCGGCACGTGTAATTCTCCGGTGCAGCATTTTAGATTTTTCCAGCCAGGAGCTATTTAAAGAATTAAAATGGATGCCTTTCTATGAGCCAGTGAACTTTAAAAGAAGTGACTAATGTACAAGAGTCTAAATGGTTTGTTGCCGACATACCTATGCAACTTTATTTCACTCTCACAGCAACATACTTATGATACAAGAAGTGCTAGTCGCAACAATTTAATTACCACCAAAGCAAGGCTCACAAACTACACTCGCAGTTTTAGGTATGATGGTGAAAGGCTTTGGAATGCCCACCACACTGATGTTCACTCTGCGAAATCTGTTGACACATTCAAATCTCTATACTGTAAGAGGTATTTGCAGAACTTTTAATCAAAATGTGGTTTGTTGTCATTGGCATAATGGAAACAGGTAATTGCTGGATGTTGATGGGACAGTTTTTATATTGGTTTATTTCGTGTTTTTACTGTACTTTGTTAAAATTGCTATATCTTTTGTATACTTTCTCTGACGGCTGGACCATGATGAGAACTAGCAGATATTTGCTAATCATGTATTACCCAGGATAAATAAAGTATCTTATCTCATTTAGAACACAAGGAGTCGCTACTCAGAAAGACATGCACGGGTATAGGCTCAGAAACATGTTCTGAGTAGTTACCCGCTGAAGACCCTTTAATTTATTTGGCCTAAAACAGCCTATGTCAAAATTTTACAGAAAAACGTGTACAATATGAAGAATAGTACTTCCATATTTATAGGTTAGACAGTGACAGGTTAGCTGATGGAGAGTAAAGGGACTGTGGTATAGGGTAATGACTACTAGGAAGGGGTTCTCTTTCGTTTACCCTTTCTTTGAGGTAGTCTTTCGGGTTGTTAATTCATGGCATATTGTATCTGAAAGCAATGTAACTCGATTGTCATTATTTGTATCACCCCTTGTTTTATACACTGGTACATAGTATAACAACATTTGTCTGCATACTGCGGAACTTTTGTTTTGTAACAATTTCTTTCTCTATTGAAGAACAATAAACATATCATATGCTGGATCCTACAAAATCAGCTAGTAATTAATCAAAATGTAATTTTGACTTCTATTGTTTTGCACTTTTGATATATTTAAGAATTAAACTTCCTCTCCAGTGTAATTACGGGCGCATGGTTGCAGTTTGTGTGACAGGCATTTCTGATGACGCGCGGTAGCACGTCATCAAAGAAATGCCTGTCACACAAACTGCAACCATGTGCCCGTAATTACACTAGAGAGGAAGTTTAATTCTTATATTTACATTTAACATCAATTTCCGTCTTCCCATTATGCTTAGGCCTATGAATCAAACGCTTCGGAGGCGCTAACAATTGGGAAATGAAAATAGTCCCAGGCCAAGCATGAGGATATTATTGCGCAGCACGTTGGTTGCACGAGATGCTCTAGTGTAACCATTGCCTCATGAACTACACTACCGTTCCTATTCTTTCAATGCTAACAAAAATAACAAATGTAAATATATTTGTGTGTCCTTCACACATTTTTATTCTAGTACATCGTTACTTTTTGTTTAACTGCTATATCCCTAGTAAACATATATGATGATGGATATACATTCCACACAATATTCTTGTCCCAAGCTTGCAACATAAAGTTGTTTATATAGACAAAAAGGTATGTGGCTCCATGGCTTTGTAAAATCAAATGACAATACACAATGGACACAAAAAGAATCACAGGGTGGCCTTAAATACTCTGGATATATAACATGTGGGCATGCCAAATATACTGCTAGTGCCTGTTATGATGCCGCCCCCTTTGGAAATTTGAAATTCAAAGTGTCTTTGTTTACCCTCATGACATTCCCTTTTATTAGTACAAGTGTGTCAGCATATACATATATATATATATATATATATATATATATATATATATATATATATATATATATATATATATATATATATACATATATATATATATATATATATATATATATATATATATGTATATACATGCAAATTTGTTTATCAATTTGTTTGTAGAGGAAACTTTGAATGCGCTTCTTTATACGTATTTCATTTTGGGTCTTCTTGGCAAAGCACACCACTTTTTATACTGCTTTTATGCCAGAGTGTCAGTTTCTGACTAAAATTCATCAAGCTTATTTATCACTTAGGTTTTTGTCCATGATGGAATTGGCCGCTTCCTTTTCCAAGCTGTTTTCCAAGCTGTTGCATATGTTTGTGACCTATACCATAATCCAATCGAGAAATATCAGCATTTTGATTTGGGGACAAAATCGTTTCTACAAATACAACATCACACTATTTATTTATGAAAATATTGCATTGCCCGCTAAGCATCACAGCTGGTCGGAGCGCCATGTAGAGTACATGTATGACCAAAGTAGGCATGCATGGTTTCCATGCATCTGAGACCCAAACAAAGCTTGGCCCTATTAGGTAACTTCAGAGTGTAACAAATTTTACTCAGATGTTGCCTTGAAGGTAGTGTCACAGGTGTATGCAAAATGATCAGAATCTGCAAAAAAAAGAAAAGGTTGAAATTAGGTATTTGAAAGTGTCACATCTTTTCTTGTCCAGGTAAATTAAGCTTTGTGCCCTTCGTCTTTAGCACACAAAGAAGTGTTAAACTGACAAAGGTCAGAGATGAAAAGTACTTAAAATGTTGAAACATTATGACAAGGATTTACTTTGCTCCAACCAATATACATAAATAGCATAAAGAAAAGGTAATGCTGGCAACATTATATTACTTGTCTGTAATGGAGAATAAAGGGACCCGTAGATTCAGATCCACTTGAGATGCACCAGTTATATGTAGCATTTTGACCAAAATGCCTTTGGTATCATACGTTTTTTGTTTCCATTTCAGGGAGGAACCATGTATTTTCTAAAATAGTAAATTTACAAATAACTTTATATTTTAACTTGAATGGTATAAGTTTCAAATTGCTAGCAGAAAACATTTGGAATATCTTATCTAATGTTCAGAACATGTGGTTTAATTGCTTGATTTCTCATATACAAACATTAAAACAGCACAGCAAACTTAATGTGTGCGGAGTTAATACAATATGTCATATATGTTTGCGGATTCAGCTTATCCCGAGGCACATAATAGATACGAAATGCTTGAAAGTGACATGGAATATATTAGCCCCATTTGGGTGGAGAATTAAAATGTTGTTTTATCAGATTGAACTTTATTATAGTGCAGGTTGTAAGTTTGTATATCTAGATATTGAGGAAATATCTCAATATAATCAGGACGATAAGTACTACCACAAATATTGTGGACGCTTAAAAAATGTAATTTTACAAACAGATTTGAGCAAAATTAGTATAATGTTTCTGCGCAAGTCATTGTTCCACCCAGTTGGAAAGGTTTTATATAGATATGACACATCTATGAAAACAAACAAAGTGACAGACACAGTGAACCACATTCAAGTACCAGCTGGTTTGATTCACTGCATAACTGGGTGGTACCTGAGCAGATATAACAATTTGTTTATTGAGTTTACAACATACAAAGGATGGCGAATCCAGCAAAGTATTCACGGATTTATGCATGCTGGACAATGCTCCTTGGTGGCACTTTACGATGGGTTGTTTAGGCAGTCCAGCATATTATGCCAACTGAAGGTTTCTCATAGTGTAAACTTGTACCATTTTTCTACTCTGTACACATCTTCTGCTCACATCACACTGTTTGAAGCACAGTGTTCAACAATGTATTCCCCGATAAAGTGTTTTGTTGTTATAAACGAAACCTCCATCTCAGATATTGACAAAATCCAGAGAGTTTTGCTACCACATGAAAGAACTTTTATCAGGAATGTTAGTGCTAATATCTATGGAAAGTCACCAGTTTTGTCCTTTTGGGAATTCACAGCACCCAGGGGCAAACACATAAGTTTTGTGCTTTCAAAATTACATTGGGATGGGGACATAACTGGAATGTGTAAATATGGAGGCATATACATACTTGATGTATCTCCAGTCACGAATTGGACACAAAGAACTTTTATAACTATTGGACCATATTGCGGTGCCTTCAGTAATGTGTCAAAAACGGAAAACGGATATACCCTCCCTGTAACTTCATCCTCTGTAAATTTGATTGTCTTTTATTATATATTTGAATTACATGCAACGTTAGCATTTACAATAAAAGTAGATACTACCATTTGTAGGGGCCTTTCAAATCCATGTTTTATTCATAAAAACATATTCCAAGATTACAATATTCGTTTACAACGAATCCCAAGTGGTTCTTTGAATATTACGGTAATCAAACGCCAATGCTATACAATATCTGTCTATCCACATTCCTCCACAAACTGCAGATTTTTCCTTGTTAACAAAGCTTCAACCGATGAAATACTAATTAAACTATATGAAAGTTCAAATTGCACCTCTTTTTGCAGAAGTCGCTCATTATTAAACAAAGGTCTCCGATTTGCAGAGTGCAACCCAACACAGCATGTGAATCGATTGAGCTTGCTTTGGATTCAACTAGGCCTTCTATTTTCAGGACATTCCTGTGAGATGTTTGACACCCATCTCATAATGAAACTTAACTTTGTTACCAGTTGTACGTCTGGTGTCACAAAAACTAATATATACCATGTTTCACCATCGATAGGCGAGTTAAACTGCATGAACATCTTTGTCAGACAAGTTACTCATCTAGTATACATTCACATAGGATCAAATGGTTTTATTATAGGACCTGAATGCAGGCATTTAGATCTTGCTCCTTTCATTATGCATATTGTTCCATTCAATATCCACAATTACAAAGTGAGTGTTTGGTGTTTTCAAGAAAATGACCGAACTTTCTTCCTACCTGAGAAAGTACATACATATCACTACCGAAATATTACAAATATTAGCTCTTTAGACTACCTCATTCACAAGGTGTGGAAAGTATATAATAAATCTAGCTTTGAATGGAAATTTACCCGCTGCAGCCCTAAATTGATACTTACACCATATGTATTTGAAATTACACAAACTAAAGGGCAATGGTGCAAACGATGTGGTTACAATATGTCGATAAAGTCTGTCAAAGGGTACTTTAGACGACACGAACATATTCTTTTAGGATCAACCTTGGCCAGAGGGGAGTTTGTGCCATATGAAAGGCTATCGGTTGCACAAGCTTCCTTGTTAGAAAATATTCAATTTAGCAGTTGGAGTATCACCGGTGATCCGAGCTTTTCATCAGATGGCCATAATTTAATGGAAATTTTCAGGTTCAGATATGAAGTAAGGTGGAGTTGGATAAATGCTCTTCAGTATTGCCACAGTGCAAAGCAGGAAATGATATGTTTGCATAATGAAAGAGATTTTGCATATTTCGCAGCTAACTTTTTCATCCAGATAATGAATTCTTCTATTTTATATATTGGACTAATAGCTGTACAAGTACGTATTTTATACATCTATTCTAAGGGCGACCCATTATGTTTTCGACTTTTCTGTTGGTGGTTCAATCTATCGGCCATTTGTTCGCGAATGCAATATCTTAATGCTTACTAACCTGGTAAAACTCAAATTTAACTCATTTACACCTAGATATCATTTTTGCACTTGTTGCCACTTGGGTGGACTTCACCAGATATACTGGGTCGCAATACCTATGTGTGTGCAAGTGTGGACACATCAGTTAATTCTTTGTATTGAAGTGTCCTTAACTTTAAATTGTTACATAGTCTTGCATTTCCTTCATACAATTTAGTGAACGAAATGGCTACTATGGCGTTGTTTGCAGACATCTTATTTGATTTATACTTTAGATCCCATTAAAATACAATTCACCCTCTTCTTTGGATTATTAACCATTTCTGATGGGTGGAAACTAATACCCAAAATAAAGTATTCTTTCGTGAGTGGGACATACATTTTACAATTTAACTATGTGCTGTCTTGGTTATATACAACTTGCAAAATAATAGAAGTATTTTTATTATTTCTTGAATTTACAAAATATAATGCAATAACAAAACTAATCATTTTTGTTGCCTTTACAGCTTATTTCTAACTGTTGATTGTTTACAGGCCACAAATATCGTATAAGCTCCCCAAAAAGTGCGGTGAGAAATAATTTATATGCACAATGGCAACATTAGCTATGGGAAAGACAACTTTTTTAGATTTGATTTAATTTTTAAAGTATAGTCGCTTTGAAGTGTGTTTAATTAATTTCCAGGGACAGCAGCAACGGTGGGTAAATGGCGATCCTGTGACATTCACCGATTGGCAATTCCATATAAACACTACCTCGACAGACAGGAAATTTGCTATGTTTCAGCATAATGATAGACAATTAGAAAATCCAGCTGCTTATAATGGTGAAGTGAAAGTGATTAATACAGATCGTTGTGGAGCCATGATCATTAAAACAATATACGATAATTCAAATTGGGTACTGGTAAATTGTTCGATTCCTTGGCAAAACGCTCTTGTAATTTGTGAAAAGGGGCCAAAATCGACGATTCAACATGCACAAAATCATGCAGTATCTTTAGTATTTGACAATAAGTACTGTGCAAAATCTTGGAACATATTAACAGATAGATGCGTCCACCTACATTTTCATCGAAAACCAGCTAGTATTAATATGTCTATGCAAACTTGCATGCATTTAAATGCAGGAAATATCGGAGAGATTCCTGATTACTTGTTTACACAGGCAAATAAGGTGAACCGGGAGTTATTTCTTAGCATATATATTTCCAAATTTGCGGGAAAATATGAACGTGGAACATGTGATCTTCCTGTTTTATCCCCATACAGATCTATATTCACTGAGTCTACAAATAAGTCGCAAAGAAATCTATTTGAACTTTTTGATGCTTGGTGCTGGTTTAACATAAAGGCACAAGTGTGGGTACGAGTAGGCTCTCACATAACTGTCGTGCGTCCAGATATATTTACAGTTTACAAAATGTTTCCTGTCTTAAATCTACATCACAGAGCATGTATTTTGGTTACAAAGGATCAAAATATCACCCCTCTATATGATTCACTTTACAATAAGAGTGTAAGCGTAGCGCATGGAGTGTTATGTGAAATTAGAGCATCTATCATGAAGAACATTTGTGCACCATGGCAGTTCAGATGCCAAGATGGCGCGTGCATACTGCAGCACCATGTGTGCGATGGACACCAGGACTGCAATGACTCTCTTTCCGCTGTTAGTGATGAGCTTAACTGCCCTCTCACGTGCATAGAATTTATAAACATACCTTTTACTCCCAAACAAGACAAACATCTCTGTCCCGTTGGTGATGGGTTTTGTACATACATGTATTTTCAATGTACATTAGGAATCTGTATATCGATTTCAAAGACTTGTGACAATTTTGCAGATTGCGAAGATAAATCAGATAAATTTTGCGGACCACAACCTCTTACTCGAAATGGACATAGGATGAGGTATACCAGGCGTCAAGTTTATAATTACGGAGCAAACAAATCAGTCACCGAATTTTTATTTGGAAGACTCCACCCTGCCAGCTGTAGCAATATGAATTGGCTTCCTTGCTCGGAGAGGCTCAATTCGCCATGTTTTCATAGGTCTGCCATATGTATGTATGATACCTTATTTGGTACAATGTTATCATGCGAAACGGGCGAACATCTTCAACACTGTAACAGAATACAGTGTGGGGGTATGTTTAAATGTCCATTTTCATACTGCATTCCGATAAGCAAAGTTTGTGATATGACCTGGGACTGTTCTGGTGGATTTGAAGAACTGAACTGTAAGGAATTATCATGCAAGTCGTTGTTTCACTGCAAGCACGAGACAACATGCCTTCATCCCACTGATGTATGTGATGGACAAGTCCAATGCAAATACTCGTTTGATGATGAAATATTATGTGACGTCATGTGCCCTGCTGCTTGTATCTGCTCTGGATATGCTGCAAATTGTTCAAATAATTACAACAACACGGTCCCACACTTTGTGCACAATACCAGATCAATAATTTTAAGCAACAATATGTTGACAATTTGGAGAAATTCTGTCAGAATATACAAATATACATTCACTTTAGACTTGAGTTGGAATTATTTAACAAAATTAGAACGGAATTCACTCAGAACATTTCCAGTCCTACGAAGGTTAAATCTTAATAACAACCATCTCTCAGTATTTGAGTATGGGTGTTTCATGGCAGTAAAGAGCTTGATCTTTTTATCGTTGTCAGGAAATCATATTACAAAAATAAGATCATTTTTTCTCTTGGGTTTGTCAAGTTTAACCCATTTATGTTTAAGTTTGTCAAGTGTTAGATTCATTGATAGCGGTGCATTTACGGAATCAAATAGTTTAAACAGCATTGATCTTTCCTTCAACACTCTTCTCGACATCCACAAGGACTCCTTTGATGCTGGTAATGCTATTCATACAATAAATCTATCTGGCACAGACATTTTGCACATTCGTCCACTGTTCTTCAAAAAATTTCAATATCTTCGTTGCATACATGCCAGTCAAGAAGGTTTCTGCTGTATTCAGTGGATAGCTAACAAATGTTATATGGCCACAACCACAGACTATACATGCCTTGCATTAATACCAGATTTACTGCTAAAGATTTTTAATTGGACGTTGTCAGCTGTCTGTGTTTGTTTCAACCTTCTCGTTTTCTTGAGCTTGATAAATAAAAACGCAAATCGAAACAAACTGATGAAAACCTATTTAGCATGTTTTAATAGTTTGATATCAGTTTACTTGATCATCATTGGCATGGGGGATTCAAAGTATGGCAAATATATTGGCATCTTTAGACATATCTGGTCGAATAGTATTCTTTGCAAAGCCGCCTCTGCCCTGTCGATTATTTCTGTCTCTGGTTCAGGATATGTTATATCACTTATCACATCAGATTACTTTATAAATCTGGTGCTAGTTTTTAGACTGAAGCCAATCTCAAACAAGTTCATAAAAAAACTTACAGCTTTTGTAACTTTGTTGTTGTTATGTGTTTGTATTTCTGTTAGTTTGTCATCTACGAGTAAAGACACAGACTTTTGTGAATTGTGTTCTCTGTTTTTCTTAGAATTTAGTGGTTTTAAACTAGTATTGAAATACATTTTAATACATGGGCAGATGGCTTGTCTTGTGTGGACCCTCATGGGACATGCAGCATGTGTCTATACAATCATAAAAAGCAGGCAACAGTCTGAAAGAACAAGAAACAACAATGCAGCTATATATTTACTTATAGCAAATGTCATTAGCTACACATTGTCAGGAACAGGGCTGTGTGTTTCTGTTTTAGTGATACCTTTACTCTGTCACAGATTTCAGATTATTTTGGTCATTTTTTTACTCCCAATTAGTGCTGTGCTGAACCCAATATGTATGACATTTGTGACCAAAGATTTTAGGTCCTGGCTTTTATTGCCAAGTAAAACTGAGCACGATACAAAAATAACCAGTAACAGTGCAATAAAGCAAGAAGTAACTTCTGTTTCAACAAAATAGATTAATAGCAATTTTTTTCAAGTGCTCATTCGCAAAGGAAAAAAATAGATTATTCAAGAATGTGTGTTGAGTGTGAAAAATCAAAAAGTAACCATTCATGAGTGGGTCACAAAAGTATGCAAATGCTTTATAGAAACAAGAAATGATAATATGCAAGCAAGCCTGTAATTTAGCATTTCTCCTCTACGAGCGTAGTTTGTCTGTAAAGATATTAATATTCAAACAGAAAGCTCACTTACAATAACTTTGCAAAAAACATATACACACCATCAGATTTCACTTCATATGCAACTCAACAATTCATTATAATCATCACAAAGCTACACAACATAATGTAAATTTGACTTCTAATTTGAGAAAAAAAATGCTGACTTTTTGCGGATAATTCATTTGTCAAGGTCTCTTATAATTTGAATTTTACGTCTACCATAATCATAGGCAATAACTTAGGTATAGCGTTAGATATAGTGACGATTGAAAATGAACCAGAGAAATATTGGGCTTATTAATCCATTTGATTTGTCGGTCAACTGATGTCAAAGAATGGTCAGTCGTGTGTTTTCTGTCGTTTGTTTTTCATTCGTTCATTATCCTCTCTCCACCCGTCAACAATTCACATATTTTTACCTTTTATCCAACAGTTTTGGTCAGCTTTACTTGAAGCTTGGTGATTATGTTTGCATTGGCGTCTACCGATTCAGTTGAAATGATTATTCGTTTGTAATCGTTTTGTTTTTATTTGTTTAATTGTCCTTTATTATCTGTTCCTTTCTTTCTTAGTTTCTTTGACAAGGTCCTGATTTTTCATCTTTGCCTTAATCCAACATCCACCAGATGGGTATCTCCCTATCTTATTTTGATCATACTGAAATACATTCTTGCATCTCTAATATAACCAATCTGAAGCCAAAGAATAAATACTTGGGTTGCAGCACCAGTGATAAATAATTCCTCATATTGATTCAAAGAAAACCGAACTAAATTTGGGGACATCTGACAATTAATGTAGGAAAATGAAACTCAGGTGCTGGAATGCATTATAAATATCACGGGTAAGGAAACGTGATACAAAGGTATATTACAAAGCATGCACCCCGTGCTCATGATCGTCATAGAAAAATTACAGCATCTACCATGTACTTGGCATGGACTGCAACTGAAAATGTCACTCCTTTTACGACTTCACCATTGACGTCACTGAATGGTTCAGAAACATATTAAACACACAATATATACTCCTGACATCCTCCTGAAGAGAGAGATGGACACTTACTGATCTAGCATGACAAAGATATTTTTGGGGTTATATGCTTCTTTTTGTGTGCTTTTTTTTCTTTCACTTGCTGCAAATATAAGACACAATAAACATACTGAAACTCCCCCAATAGCAGTATTTCATATTTGATGTAAAGAGAAACTTAACAAACCTAATCTCTAAGCCCAAGTACCGTTTGACACTATCAAGTCCTATATTCTCAGAGCAAAGTCCGATTTTGTACCATTCGCTGAAAAACTGCACGGTTCTAAATCATTATAGCAAATTAATTTTTGAAAGGAACCAGTCATATTCATAACATTTGGACTTTATGAGAAAGTTTTAGGATTTATTGGCTTTTATATGACAGCAACAGTTGTATGAGCCCTGACCATGTGATCTGCTTGAAAGGTAGAAGACATCTTGTTTAGTTGAAATGGCTCAAATAGAAATCCAAATTTGCTGGAATGTTGGAGACCTGGTGCAGGCAATTTATTTAACATCTGATGCTTAGGGGGCGGTCTGTAAAGCTATTTTGCAGTATGAATTTTAGAAAATCAACAATTGTCTTTTTGCAGAGTAGGGAAGATTAAGTTCTAATCTATAATACGACTAAATGTCGAGTTTGAAAACTGTCAGTTTTTATGAGAATTTAGGAGCTAAAGAAATCATGGTTTTTGTCACCCACATGCGGGCTGAAAGGAAAGGGTTGTAATCGTATCGGACCACTAGTGGGGACCAATTTTGTGAACATACATGAATTGTCCGTTCTGATTTGTGGGATTATGCTGAACACTGTAGACTCTTGTAGAGTGTACCTTTGACAAGACATAATTCTCAGTATATTACATACGTTCATTAAAAAAAGGCTGATGTTAACCGCGTTACCTAAAATAAGAAACTGGATACTGTAAATAACATTGTAACTTTTTTTTTGTCTGGCATAGGTCATTATCCGCAAGAAACAATGATCACGATTTCGTCCATCGTTTTGCTCAACAGGAAATTATCCTGTTTCAATCTGGATATTTCGGCAAATTTTAGTAAGCATTTATGTAAGCGTTCACAAACACATCTACACCATTTCTCACATTTTATATCTGTGTGGTTATTAAATCAATGGTTTGTAATTTCTATTGATCTTTTTGCTGTAGAGTTCGTTCCTGTGTTTGTTCTGGTGATTGGGAGGGGGGGGCTGACTGTGCTATAGTGGTAAATATTCTGTTCTTCCCCTGTTGGCCTACAACTGGACCTTTGTTCCCGGTTTCGGCTGCCAGGGGTCACTTCAGCACTATAAAAATTGTCAGCATGTACCCTTCCCGTCTTTCTCATCCGTGAATGCCTCAGATTTCTGAAAGGCATGTCATCTGCGGCTCCTTCATTTATTTCTTCACTGAAACTTAAGGTGCGCTTGATTTCATTTCTCCCTGTTTCTTTTCTATTCTCTGCAGAGCGTGCTCGTCTCGGCTTGCTGGACTCGGGGTTAAGTTGACTGTGCTTGCCTCTCAGGTGTGCAGGTGCCTGGTCTGTAAATTGTAAGGGCTTAGAAGTTGGCTGCACAAATGTGGCCACTGCAGGATCAACACTAGGGTCCAGTGCAGAAACGTAAGTGAAGCTGTCCACACTGAGCATAAACAGAAAAGAAACTGTGTATATTGACACAAACGTGAACGAAACAAATCAACCCAAGGCTGGCACTTCAGTGAATGAGACTGACCAGAATGGACACCATCTGAAACTGCGCAGGAAGCCCAGCATAAAAGCGACAGCAAGAGGTGCATCCAGGTAAGGACATTGTTATTTAATTCTCTGTTTCTCATGTCTAGAGGAGAAAATGAAAGGGTCAGACGAAATTAAATAAAACGCACGTAGAAAATAGAACTGTGCCTTAGTTATTTATACAATACACATATTTTTTTCCAAATATATCATATAAACAGTTAAGACTTGACAGTAGATGTGATCCAGTGCATATAGGCCTACAGCTGGTTGATGCGGTATACAAACCAATTATGCATGTGTGTACACTGTACGTGTGTTTGTGTGTGTGAGGCATTAAAATGCCAGAAGGGGCGAAATAAATCAGAACGACTGTCACAGTCCTGTGCTCATCTGACTTGACATAAATGCACAAACTGAACTGGTCTTGAGAACTTCAGAATGATATCAAGTTTACCATTGTTGAAGACCATCATCACTGTCCTTAGCATTTACATATCCCGTTACCAATTTTTCCCCATTTTAATCATTTGTCTAAAATCAGAAAAGGAAAGCACCACCATGCAGAGGACCATTTGGTGGAGATCACGTACGGGTATATTTGTAGTAAGTTTGAAGAAGATTCAACTTGCAGTTTGAGAAGTCGAGCAAAGCATAAACGAATAAAACTTCTTTATTAAAAAAAAAAAAAAATGAAAATGCATTATAGTACCGCCTGTTGAAGAAATAGAGGTCTCCGTGTCGCCAGTAGTGTCCATATGCTATTTCAAAGGAATCAGGCAAGCAATTTTTGGAGCAGATTTTTTTAACATTTTACAAAAAAGGGGAACCAAAAAAATATTCATAAAATACCTAAAAATTATTGGAGCATGAACATTAGAACAAACGTGATAGACATTAACCTAAGATACATACCCACCAAGTTTTAAATGAATCTGGAAAGAAAGACACACACATTCAAACGTAAAGAATCACAGTGCCACCTGTTGAACAATTTAAGGTGTGGGGTCCCTAGAAATGCCCCTGTGCCATTTCAAAGGAATTGCCCGAGTGGATTTGGAGGAAAAAAATATTTAATTCCAAAAAATCATAATAAATCGAAAATTATTGTAGCATGACCATTTGAACAAACTTAATCCAGACAAACCCATGGTACATCCCCACCAAATAAAGGGAATCTGGTTGATACTTTTGGAGAAGTCGAAAATGAGAATTGATGTTAGAATCCCTATAATTTTACATAGATATTAATCAACCAGAATGCATGCATTAACAAAAAAGTAACAAAATTGATGGACAAACTTGTTTAACTTGTCCCCATTTTACAATTCCACAAACTTTCAGAGCAATTTTTTCAACAAGAACAGTCAAAATTAAAGTTTAATTCAAGTAAAATTCAATTTCACCACACCTCCAACCATTTTGTTATTTTATTATATGTAGCTCAATTCAAATGTTTACTTTTAGGAAAAATAGGACTGTAGTGTACACGTATATAAGGATATGTTTGGAGCGAAGTTGTATTTTCTTTGTAAAGTGTTGTAAAGGTGTGCCACACTTTTAATAAATGCATTCCTGTTGATTATTGTGCAAGTCAATGAGGATTACAATGGCAATTCACATTTTCAACTTCTCCAAAATTGTGCCAGACTCACTTCATAATTGGTAAGGATGCACCTTGTATCTCTACTAAGCTTGTTCAAATGGTCATGCTACAATTTTATATATATATATTTTGGTTTGTTTATTTGTTTGTTCATTCATTTATTTAGTTAGTTGCCTACTTAATTCATTTATTCATTCATTTTTATTATTTTGGGAGGGGGACAAAATACTTGTCTCCAAAATTGCCTGGCCAATTGCTTTGAAACTGAAACTGTATAGCAACACTTTTGGATATGAGGGCAAGACTTGCACACTGCATGGCTGACCTTGATCTATTTCCAAAGGTCACAGGATTGCTTCCTGAATTTTGCTGCTCACTTTATAACTTGACGACAATTGGAGCTAGGATTTGGATGCTGGTGGTCCTCTTTATGGGACCCATTTACACAATGTATAAAATGTATGTCACGTATTGTCCTGTTCATGCATCAAATGTGTGGCACATATTGTCATGTCTCCATGTCATCTCCCTCTATGCAAACGGGGTTAACATAGGGCACTGCCCTTTTCCCAATTGCTATACCATGTTGTTATATGGAAGTGGAAGTGAATTTTAATAAAAAAAATATGTTTAAACCAATGCATGAGTGACTTTGACTTTATTGCATAGGTCACAGGGCCACTTTTTTATAGTTTGACTGTTCCTTGGTAGCTTGAAATCTATTTTGGGCAAAAATCTATTTAAGCTGGGACTTTACAATTGAGCCAGTACTTTCATGTCTGTACATGACGGTCTGCATGAAAGATCAGTAATCACTTGGCTTCAAAGGTCACAGGACTTTTTCATTTCATTTCGTGCATGCAAGGTCAGCTGAGAACAGGACCATCATGGTTTGGATTTTTTTCTTTGTCCCCGAAAAATCAGTACAAGTATTTTAATTCCTTCCAAACAATTATTTACGTGTGCATATCCTCAACAAGCAACTATTTACCAACCAGAAATGCTCTTCAGAAAGACCGTTACATAACATATGCACCAGCTTTGCAAAAGAATCCAGTTGCAATTGTGATACCATGCTAGAGACTCATGTCAACCGATCTATATGAACAGAAACCTGATCAAAAAAGTTGAGTTTTCACATTTGGGAAATCTGATCGGACTTCATTCTGTATTAATATTGAATGATGTATTAAACATTCAATTCAGAAGTCAACATTATAATGGCAAATTTTGGCAAAGCGCTCAGAAAGAAATCAGGCAGGTTTTTACAGCATGCTGTGAGGCCATACATTCTCTGGAAATTACCATGCCCTATTCATTGTGTATTTTTACCTTATTCCTCCAATGATTCCCCAAGTGAGTAAAGCATGTGTAAGCGTTTTATAAAATTCATGCGAGATGTCTTGAACGGTGAAAATATGGTTAAAATTGTAGGGCAAGTACTTTAACGGGATCTACATCAGTGGCAGGTAACTTGCTTACAGCAATTTTTCCAGGTCCATTCTTCATAAGAATGGACTTACAACTGAAGACATCAGTAGTATTTCCAATTTACGAGAAATTTGATAACTTTTAATCGAGCAATCAAGACAAAAGTTCAAGCACAAGTATTTTTGAACCTTCTGATCAATATATTGTAATTGATCTAGTTGATATGGTATTAGTTTATGTTTATAACCTACTGAATGGTGGCACAAGGCACAGCCTTCATGCCACCCTTCATTACTTTTATTAGCTAATACTGTCCATGAAAATAAAAAATTGAATCTGAAAAAAAATTATGCATGGAGTACGATATATATATATATATATATATATATATATATATATATATATATATATATATATACACACATATATATAAAAGCAACCTGTGACCATGGACACGTATGATATAAAGCAATTGTAAATGTGAAAATGAGCAAAACTACGGGTCTGATTTGCAAAACAATAAATCATCTTTCTGAATCTGTCCATAATCCCCAAAAGGGCTCCATCCCAAGATGATATAATCTATCTTGGAAAACAACCAACAGTGATCTACTTTAATTGAGCTTGTACCCTGGTGAATAAAATCAAGGTCACTTATCCTTAATCAACTGCAAGGTCAAAGATGTGAGATCTGATCAAGTTTGATCCAAATTGGTGAACTCCGGTCATTGTGTATAATAAACAATGACTTCAAAAATAAGGTAAAGACCATATATTTACAATCACTAGCACTAGTAATGGTGCTCAGCAGCAAAATTCAGGTTTCTGCATTTCCCGGCAGTCGGAAGGATTACTGCGCCTGGGAACTGCCGACATCTAATTGCACAGCCAGAGCTCAGTGTTTGACAGCGCTTGTCAGCATTCCATGGCAGTAGCCAGTGGCTGCCAGCATTTGACATCATCATAATGCTGGGAGGCACTGGCTGATGCAGGTAAACGCTGGCCGACACTCTCTTCTGATATCAGGATATTTACAAGCCAGTTTACTGACACACATGTAAAATGTGAACTCAGCTGAACTAGCAAGTAAAGGGCCCATGCAAATTATGATGTCATAACACTGAAGCCCTAAATGTACCTTTTTCTTCCATTTATTTACATATTCTTGGACCAAAGCACAACATAACATGAATCAGTATGCCATTATATGTACTTTTGTTCCCAAGTATGACCTGTTTATTGTAAATTAACATGCATGTGCGACCACTAGAATACAGATTTCACAATAAGAGAATAATTTGTTACCTTACTTAAATCTTGGCGACTATTAAAGTACAAACAAGCAAATCAGTAGTTGGAAATCATGTATTTATTATTCCATATTGCATATGTTTTCCAAATTGGACATGTATGCAGTCTCTTTTCCTATGAAGTCTTAACAAGCCCTAAACTGTGGCTAATCTTGGGAGGTTTGGGGTTTCACCCCCATTCCCATGGAAGAAAGAAAGAAAGAAAGAAAATGATGGAAACAAAGAATTATTAAGGTTGAAAATGTGTCTTTACTCAGCTTAAAGTGAGTTATTTAACCTTACATTTTAAGATTTAAGAATGCACCAAAGAGTGCCATTTTCCCTTTTATTTTTAGAAAGCTCCAACCGTGGGAGGGAAGCCAGTCCCTGCTCCCCCCCCCCCCTCAGTCAATGCATGACCTTGCAATTCCAATCAATACACATTTGAACCCCCTGTTAAAAACTCCTAGATTCGCCCCAGCTAAACTTGTTCGTGAAATGTTTACAGTGTCCTGTGTAAATATTACTGTAAATTCTTAAATTTCCAACATATTCCAGGGACCAAGTTTATACATTTTATAAATTTAAATATGAAAACAGTTACAATGCCAAACCCAGCAAAGTAACCTTAACAATATTCTACAGTACAGTTGCCCCTCTTTGGGGGGGGGGGGTCCTACTAGGAGGACACCAACTATGACATAGTCTGCTCGAGTTCCTTATACTTGTATTTTAAACATGGACATGTGTTTTATCGTCTTTGATCTTTTTAATCAATCATCACCATTATTATCAAGTGATAGCTGTACTCATCTTTATCGCCAATCATATATGTGGAGTCAACGTGTATAGGTGTAATCACCTGTTTGACTCTTCCAAGGCGGCAGTATTTGTTTTAATGTGTTGTTATGTTTTATTTTCCTTTTATCTTGATGTACTTCTGATTGAAGCTCAATAAATAAATAAAAATAAAAACAAGTGGTGTCATAAAAAGGAAACACATTCATCATAATGATAGAAGAAATTAGACTAGGGATTTGATAAAGAACTTTCAAAGCCAAGTGCTCTCTAATAACCATTGCAGTGATCTCTCAAAGCAAGAATTCCTTGTGCAATTTATCTTTCAGTAACTTAGCTATTACTTGATTGAATTAGACAAGGCTACATGTTATAAACATGATAAAGTAGAACCCTACCTTAAAGGCAAAGTGATGTAACTTCCATGCTATCATTATCAGTGTATTTTATTTCTACTTTTGCCATTAGATCTCAAACTGGGTTTCCTTAAAGCCCATAATTCACAGAATTAAAGGTCATTACATGTAAATTATTGCTTTAAAATTGACTTTTAATTTCCATTAATATAGGACAGAGGCTTCAGTTCTGCAATTATAAATTAAGCAATATCCATACTCTTTAAACATTATAATTATCTAGCAGAAACAATGCTGATAAAAGAAAAAAATAAGAGAGTCTGAAGCAAATTTATGAGATGTTTCAGGTTGTAAAACTCAAAATGTTTCAATAACAGTGTGTTTCGTTAATAGCTCTTTGCCATGGGTGTTTTGCCAGGTTGATTTCAACATTAATACAGACACTTCAACTATATTTACAAAGGTGTGACAGGTTTATATAATCAAGGTAGAGTTCCACCTTAAATACACCACACCAGCAAACCTTTACACATTTTATGCATGGGTACTGTCACATAAACACAGGACTGGGAACAAGCAAATTTGTCTTTCAAAGGAAAGGTAATCATTAGCAGGGTATTTGATGGAAGCAAAACAATACCATGCTCCACAATGATGCAAAAAGCAAAAGGTATTTCAAACCAATCACCATATCTATCCGTTGGATGACACTATTTACATGTCAGTGATGGCAAGCTTTGCGAAAAAAAAAAAAAAAATACTTGAGGTCATTCCTCAAAATGCCATCTATCTCCTTGCCTTCTAACTTAAGCACACTATGCTCTGTGTCTCCTTTTCCACTGCACTTTGTTCACAATGGAAAATACATAGCCATTGATCTGTTCAACAGAAAAGCAGTCCTTAAGGTGTTCAGTGGAAAAATCTTCGTGGCAAACTCAACTTTCTCATACAGCTACATCGCAAAGGTGTCATTCACAACATTATGCATTTAGGAATGTTTTCAAAGGTGTCACTCACAACATTATGCATTTAGGAATGTTTTATCTATTTTTTTACTCTCTTTGGAGCCTTCTCCTGGCAGACCATAGTAGTCCTTGTCAAACGTATATATGCACATGTGGGGCAGACATGTAATGGAGTGGGTTGGAATCAGTACTCCCTTATGGTTTGAAAATATAAATGTGGCCCATGTACTTTCAGGCATTTAGTTACAAGGCTGTCAGCCAGCCTAAAATAGTCCATATATCATGTATACTGTATAAGTGGAAATATTCTCGAGGTATTTAATATCCAAAATTTTCCTGAATGGATCCAATTGGGAAAATTAATGCCGAGAAATTATTAATTGGCAATCGTACTTGGCTACAGACTGTGACAGACAGTTGTGAGTTGGGACACCCCTGATGCTGCATGCATAAACAATCAGGCAGCAAATTGTGACCACATGGTCTAAACCGTGTACCAGTATAATAATAAAGAAAAATGAGAAGGTATGATGGTCACATTTTTTATTAAACTACAGCTCCTGGTGTGTCATTGGTCTCCATGGGTGGTGAAGGGCTTTGGCAGGTTTTTTTTTTTTTTTTTGGTCACTCATTGCGATTTGGGAAAATAAAAACCGCAAAATGTTCATTTGGAAACAATCTGGTAAATTTTCCACTCGGGAATATTTCCACTTATTCAGTATATAGTTGCTTTTGTGTTAACTTTTTCTTCCTTAAACTGGCCAAAACTATGAGCTACTGACCAAATGTCATCTGCTTCAGTGGTTCAGTCCAATTGCAAAAGTAATCAAAAAGGATTTGAATGAGATTTGTAAATGACACCTACCAATAAAACTGGGCCCAGGTCAACAGCTTTCCTTGGCATGGGTTGAGCTCTCAGTGCCCAACACACAGCAAGGAAAGCTGTTTAGTCTGCCTTAAACTCAGTCTGAAGTCAACTGAGAAGTGTGAAAAACATGCTGGGTTGAACATTACGTTGCTGTTTGCCCCACACTCTCATATTATCTGGATAATGCACACCCTGGGGCCCGCAGGTATTATTGGTACTTTATGTCAAATTACCGCAGAGTAAGCCAGGATATCAAACATATCAAAATGTCAAGAAGTTTGTTGCCTGCTAAACAGACCAAGTACTGTGTGCTATGAACTCTACTTTGCCTGCCTTTTGCCAGAATGGGTTGTGCATAAATTTGAAAAAGTGATGTTGTCCCTGATCCACATAGGTCTTCCTGGGTAACCATGGGTAGTACATGTCTGCAGTGAACCATGTCACAGAGGGTACAACTGGACATGTGTGAAGTGATTACAATCAACTTTATCTGTGCTGTACAACTCTTGGGGAAGGGCCCCTGTAGTTTCATTACCCTCATATACACTGTATATGAATAGAAGCTTGGCCATCAAAACACTCTGTGTACTTCGGAGAAAACATTGATCAGTCTGCCATGCAGGCAAATTAGTATGGCCATGGAATGCAACAGTCAACAATTGTGCCTTGACATGTCAAAAGCTTGTTATGAGTTCAACTCCTTTGTGCAGACAAAAGAGAACCAAATTTATTCCATACCGTAATTTGCAACCCTAGATACTACACATGGTGGTCACTCTATTGACCGACTAACTGGACAGGTACAAGGTGATTACAATCAACTTCTTACCATGAGTTTTTCTTATAAATGTGATCCTGTGTTGCCACCCAGGCTGTAGCAAAAAACTCTACAGGAAGGAGGGCAGACTCATGTGTTAAGCAGGACCAAATGAGCTTCAATGATAAAGGTAACAACTGGAGAGAACAACAAAATTAAGAAAAGTCATTCACTGAGTTTAAAAACATATTAGAAGCTAGAAATATCTTGGCTTGGTCATAGAATTTATGTAATTTATCTTTGCACTGCAAAACTACAAGTCTGTACACTGTGTTGGTTCTGAGGGTGGTTCCTCCTGTGGTCAGTAGATGGCATTTATCCAAAGGAACTTTGGTCAAAATCACCCGGGCAGTAGTCACTGGCTGCATTAGATCTCAGAGCAGGTGCCATTGATCAACTGGGCAGTTCATGATCAAAATGCAATTAGCTTTTCCAGTGAAGTAAAATAAGATTCTCAAAGAGATAAACATGTTTTGTTAACAAAATAAAGTTTTTTAAACACATACAAAACCTGAGTTAAAAATAATAAAAAAAGAATATAAAGTTAACCCAAAAAATCCAAACCTGTGTCAGGTCTAAACATACATGTATTTAGGAAATCCTATTTGTTTGGTTAAAAAAAAGTGTTATTTCTGCAGGTGGAGTAGCTTAACTGATACAAGTGGACTCTTCATAGCAGAGGCAAAGTTCTTTTGCCCAATAACTGAGGGCACCAGGGCAGGTCTGTAGTTGAGCTACATGTAAATGTATTTAAATACCACATACTGGTGTACTACTTTTGTGGATGGGTGCCCTTGTTATTCTGTTAGCCTAACTGATATAGAAATTTGGCCAACCAAATACACCAGAACCACTGTTTCAAAGTTATAATAAAAGGTCAGGTTCAATAATGGTCTCTCAGAGCAGTGGCCTTTTAATACAGGTAAAACGGTAAAGAGACAACAGCACCGTAACTTGACCAGTGTGGCCTCTTAAGCCAGTCTTTCAAGAGAGCGGTCACTCGAAACAATAAACACTGTAAACAAACACTTTTTACACATATATCCTAAAAGGAAACACAAAATTTCTTTTTCTGCTTAATCATACCCAATTATCTGCCAGTGATGATCAGATGTAAGCAAGCAGTTCTGACATGTTACATTTTGCCATTACATCTACAACATGCAGGGGTGGGAGAAATCAGCTCATAAATATATTCCAGTCTGTGAGTTATGAAGCAATGGAGATGGTAAAGGCTGCTCATGGTACTGCTACTAGCCCATTGTTATCCATGCATGCAGGGGTGCTGTGGTGCATGTAACTCCTTCAATGCTAATCAATTCAAGTATCCTGCTCACTTGTATTATTTCAATGATTCCAGATACAAATACACCATAAAAAGACCATTCAATCCAGCACCAACATATCTATATTTCTGGACAGCAAAAAAAAAAATTAAATAAAGAATGGTGCAAGTCAACCCTTTCCTTGCCTTGCTTCCTTTGTTCAGAAGCCTGCTATAGAAAGTTGTTGAATTAATCCAAAGCTTAGCACTGAAAGAGTTCATGAATTTTATGCAGGGAATGCACTTGGGTAGGTGGTCATCTAGGCGTTACCCCACGCGACCTTGGTGTCTGTGCTGACCTTTGACCTGAGGGTGATGGAGGTCTTGGTGATGGCCTGGGGGAGGGTGTCCTTGACCTTGGAGATTTGTGCCTGCGTCTGTACTCCCTCAGTTCTTCCTGCCACACTGGGAAGACATTTTTCACCATACTCCAGTAGTTACTCTGCCAAAGGACCAACACGCGATGTCAAACACAAAGCCATGCATCAACCACAACCACTCGAGCTGTTTTATTTCAATTCCCGCTTTGAAGTTTATAATCAAATTTGTGTATCAAAACTAAAAGATAGGTCATCATTTCATAATAACATGTTGACATTGACATACCTATAAAAACAGCGGACATTTTTTGTGGTAAATATATGCATTTCTATATTTATGTCTTTGGCAGTAACAGGAACAGGGCAAAAGAGTACAGAACTTGATCACCAGATTTACGTTATTGATGAAATGGAGCTGTTGTAGGGCATATGATTTACAGGATAAATTAGGCATTACATCTTTTACAAAAGATGACTGCCATATATTTCACAGAGAGAAGACAAACTGTCAACTTGATTACATTTACTTGTATGTAATTACAACATGGCTTCTTATGTATTGGGCACACAAAGTGACCTGGCAGATTTTCAATTCAGTGGTAGCTTCTATTGTTTCAAACATATTTTTTTCTTCAGTGGTAGCTTCTATTTATGGCCACCCTTAATGCCAGATAGAATTTGCCACATATAGCATGTGGTCCTTCATTGCAGGTACATTAACAAGAAATGAAATGTCAGTGTTATGAAAGGGTGGCCTTAAAAATACATATGGTCTCACATAAGAGGCGGTCTTTAGACCAGGTAGCACTGTGCGAGGGAAATCTGACAGCATTACGCCTGCTCTCTGTAAATGAGCCGCTATGACATCAAATGCAGCTAAAGTAAAATACATACAGTGAGGGTGGTGAACTTTGGGTCTCCAAGTTCCTCTGCATCTTGGCGTAGATTTTCCTGGCACCTTTTCAAATCCTAAAATATACGACACATTGTAAAGTACCATAGTGTGTGATATCTAGAATCTGTATTCTCTTACTTTAACATGTAATCTAATAAAGGATTTCTGTCACTTTTTAGCCCTCTGCTTTCAAGCAAAGCATACCATCAATATGTGTATATGAAAAAGATATGGGATCTACTCATGTTGTACATGCTTCCATCAATTTCCTGTTTAATATAAATATGTACATATGTTTGAAATTTATTACTGTGTGGTCGGTGGAATATCTTATCATCATACATAATACATTTACTCATGGACAGTCCCCTTTTTCAATATTTTCCTTTTATATGCACTAAAATATACACAGAGCGGGAGCCAGAGAGTGCCAGCCAGAACCTTTCATTCAAAAATTATCATTTTTGATAAAATTATTAATGCCTCCACAAATTTTGAACCTCTGGGGAGTGTTACTTTACAACTTATTTGTTCTTATTGATACATGTACACGTAAGTACTGTATGCCTCCACACTCCCTCAGCTGTGCTACATGCACACACACTGTCACACAAAACAAATGAATCATTATACACTTTATGACAGGACAACATGACAAATTGTCCCACTCTTAGTCAAGCAACATTACGTGCCAAATAATAAGTTGAACTCTTCTGATAAAAGCAGGTTTCAGATCTCCCCATTTTGAGACATTTGACTGCCTTTTGTTCACAAAGTTCCAGACAAGTCTGCTTTTTATATTTTTAAATGTATAGACAAGACCTGGACCAAGCTAGCTATGAAAGATTATTGTTCAGAATTGTTCTAAAATCAAATATGACCAGGACAAATCCTTTACAATTGGTGCTATGTCACCACAGCAGGACAACAGGCACATGCAATATTTATATTCTTTCAAACTTTGTTAGTGGTACAAGTGACCCAAAGCTTTTTGTCATATTACTTCCAGCAGTCCAAGGTGTCTGGGGGCCTTTCTGGTGGTGGTGGTGGTGGGGGGGGGGGGAGGGTCATGCATGCATTAGTGGTGTAGTATAGGTCTAATTGTACTTAGTGGACATCAATGCATGGGTTTAATTTTTTTTACACAAATTAGCTCACTACATTGTAATATTTTGAAGATATTAGGTACATTTAAATAAAGTAAACAATTCAAGAAAGTTTTAAAATTTGTCAAATGTAAGCAAGACATGTGAAATTCACAGACTGCAAGTTCCCAGTAGTTGATCGAGCCGTCTCACATGTAACAACTTTTCGTTTCTTTCTGTAGCTTTGTTAAAATCTGATATGAATGAGGCAGCTCTCTTTTCTTGTGTGTCATAGTATGCTTCAGTCCCTCGTAAAATGGCTTCCCTTCTTAATAATCTGCAAAACAATGGGAGACATTTCCAGTGTAGTATGTATACATGTATCAGGTTTAACTTCTTGTACCACCACAAATTGATATTCACTTAACCAACTGAAACTAAGTAAATACAGCTGATTTCACATTATACTGGAGCACCTGTCACAATAATTTTCATGTCACTGTCAGTAGTTTCTCACGTGAACAAAACAGAGCCTTCATCAATGCCTTCATTATGTTTATTAGTGTGTAAGCACAAATGGGAAGATGCATGTGCTTGATTGTTACTGGCAGTATCCAGCACCTGTAACTTATAATAGCAAATTCCATGAAGGACATCTTTTTCATCATTATTATTCCAGAAATATGATAAAATAAACTGCTTGCTTTCTTTAGGTAAGTTATTATTATTAGTAATAACATTCATCATCATCATCATCATCGTAGTCGTCGTCGTCATCATCATCATCATCATCATCATCATCATCATCATCATCATCATCACTTTCAGTAGCCAATAAGTATTTACACTTTGCATTGCAAAATCAAAGTGTAATGATTCTGTTGTGAAAGATCATAGAATTCCGCCTGGTCGTGTTTTCTTTTCTTTTACTGATATGCAAATGCAGGAAAAGTAAAGAAAAATGAAAACTGATAACAGTAAATAAGTGATGAATTGTTAAATTTCATAGTGGCAAGATGATGGTGAGGATTTAATCTCTCAGTAAGACACCTCCACATTTATTTGAGATTTACTACCCAAGACTGACATGAAATTTAATATTAATTTACAACTCCTGTATCAGTAAAAAAAAAAATACTATACCAAGACTCTGCTCCTTCCCTTCCAAAAATATTACCATTGAAAAAGCACTTCAAATGCCCAACATTGTAAGCCAGAAAACTATGGGACAGTAATATTAATTACACTGCTACATTAGCTCTGATCACTCAACAGAAAATACACACAGACATGGGTAGAAACTGGGCAAAAAGTGCTGCACTTGCAAAAACTATCAACTTTCAAATAATTATTGGTTTTTGAATGTCATGGACATATATATTCAGCTAACAAACAATTACTTGGACATAAGATCAAATCATCATCAGTTTTGAAGAAGCATTCTTCATTACTAAACCCATGCCACGGTACATCCATCAATATGCCTGTGTCATGTCGGATGATTTAGATTGTCCCCTAGTGATGGTAAGAAATGTTCATGGAAATCAAATATGTACTAGAAAAGATTTGCTTCACAGCAAATCTGTCCAGGTGCCTTGAAAATGAGAACAGTTTGAAATGCTATGCTTTGCCATTGTTCAACACAATCTAATGTTGTGTATTAGCCTAATTTGCATACATTAAAATGCTATAAATTTGGTTCATGGTTCATTGGCTGTGGCCATGTTGCAAAACTTATAAAACTGAAGTTTGAATGACACTACTATCTATAATAGCTTTGACGCTATTCAAGATCTTAATTTTGTGTATTTACCTAATTTGCATAAATAAAAAGCCTACAACTTTGATTCATGGTTCAATGGATGTGGTTATATCACAAACATACAAATTGAAATTGGAATGGTACCTCTATGTATAATAGTTTTGAAGCTATAAAAGATTTAGATTTTGTGTATTCAGCTAATTTGCATAAATTACGATCCTACTTTGGTTTATGGTTCATCAGATGCACCTGCAGGTCTATGTCACAAACCTATAACGCAAAGTTAAAATGGCACCACCATCTATAATAGTTTTGAGGCTATTCAAGATTTAAATTTTGTATATTCACCTAATTTGCACAAATTGAAAGGCCAAAACTTTGGTTCATAGCTCATAAGATGTGGCTATGTAACAAACCTATACATTGAACTTGAAATGGCACATATATGTATAATAGTTTTGAAGTTAATCAAGATTTAAATTTTCTTTAATTTGCAAAAGTATCAATATCTCAATTTGGGTTCATTGGATGTGGCTATGTCACAAACCTACAAATTGAAGTTAGAATGAAACCTGTATAGATGATAGTTTTGAAGCTCTTCAAGATTTAAATTTTGCATATTCACCTAAGTTGCATAAATTAAAATTCTACAACTTCAGTTCATGGTTTACTGGATGTGGCTATGTCCTTAACCCATGAACTGAAGTTGGAATGGCACCTCTATCTATGATAGTCTTGTAGCTATTCAAGATCTAAATTTTGCATACTGTATAAGCACAAATTTCCCCAAACATTTTCCCGGATTTGCATAAATTCAAAATTTCTCAGTGTTTATTTTCCCGAATCGCCGATTGGCATGCTAAGCTCCAGACAATGTTGTGTGCACATTTAGTGTATTTTTTTCCACAGTTTTTATTTTCCTGAATGACACAACTCGAGAAAATATGGAAAAATTACCTCAGGAAAATTTGCACTGATACAGTATTCACCTAATTTAAAAAATTACAATTGTACAATTTTTGTTCATGGTACTTCGGATGTGGCTTTGCCACAAACCTATAAATTGGAAGTTATCTATAATAGTTTTGGAAATTTTCAGCTGTGAAGTATTTCAATCTACCCAACTAGCATAATTTAAAATTTTACAACGATCATTTTTACTGTCCATTATATTGGCAGGTGTCAGACAGAAGCCCATACATGCACATTGAAATTTGGTGTCTATGTGGAGGGAGGGAGGAGAGAGAGAGAGAGAGAGAGAGAGAGAGAGAGAGAGAGAGAGAGAGAGAGAGAGAGAGAGAGAGAGAGAGAGAGAGGGAGGGAGGGAGGGAGGGAGGGAGGGAGAGAGAGAGAGAGAGAGAAAGAAAGAAAGAAAGAAAGAAAGAAAGAAAGAAAGAAAGAAAGAAAGAAAGAAAGAATTCTTGGGGAAAAATGTCTGGGTTTGCACCCAGACATTATTTAATGTACGGGGATGGCCTGTAATGGCCCCGCTACGGCCCTGTTCTTTTATGGTCACCTAGCAACGCGTCAACAAAGGATGACATCCATGGTTCAAGCTCACGTAATTTTGGGAGTAACAGGCCAGCCCCCATTATGAAACTTTAAAAAACAAATAATTATGTAGCGAAAAAACAGTTAGGACGCTGATATAAAACCATGATTTTTCATGCGGCCTTGGCTCACGAATGGAGGTGCCACGGCAGGTTTCCTTCAATCTGAGCGATAATAAACGTATACTGGCACCATCTGCTTACAACTCTGCATGGCGTTGACTTAGCTCGCACTCCTTATTTAGCCACGTGTCCAACACGCTTTCTGTCATATGAGCTCCCATAATACACAAATTAGGGTTTGTGATACCACATCTACTTGATTGATTCCAGAGGTGCTGAACTTGTTCGCTTTCTTCCCGTGTCCACGGACTCTTTCTCACAACGAGACTGATGAACTGGTACCCATTATCATAGCCAATAGCGCGGTGCGTTTACCTGGTTCCCACATCCTCGAGGGTAAAACGAACGTTATATTCAAGTGTGTGGGCCAATAGTTATGCAAACTGTTTGTTTTCTCTCAAATATTTATTTATTTATTTATTTATTTATTTATTTATTTATTTATTTATTTATTTATTTATTCATTTATTCACTCATTCATTCATCGACCACAGGCATAGACATACTGTATTTCTGCCGTACTACTGGCAATATTCTTTCTTTCTTTCTTGCCCATGATCTTAATTTCCACTTTATTTTTGTGTCAGCTTCACTTAAAATTTGGCATGGATATAGCTCCTATGATAAAGTTTCACATATGGCTTAAAATAGACAACCGGTTGAAAATTATACAAATTAGGTCCACTTGACAATTTGAATCCCTTCTGGCTTCTAAAATATTCTGCATAGAAACCAAAATGTTGGTTCAGTTGGAGCATTTGTTGCAGTTGCGCATCAGTTGGACACATCACAACAGTTGTAGAATTTAAATTAATGATGATTATGGACACTTCAGAATTTCAAAGTTGAATATATGTACTATCTTTCAAGCTGTTATAGGTATCGGTGTCATTCTAAACTTCACTTTATGGGTTTTGTGCTGTAGATTGATCCAATTAACTACGAACAAAAGTTGTAGAATTTTAATTTACTCTAATTAGGGAACTTTAAAAGTTTAGATGTTGTGTGACATGCCAAAAACTTGACACAGATGGGTACGTTTTACACGTCTTTATTTTGAAGACATCATGACAAAAATAAAACCCTGAAAAGAAGAAAAAGAAAAAAGAAAAAGAAAAATAAAAAAAAATAAATACACATTGGTCAACTATACTGACCACTGAAATCTGCAGTTGCCACAAAATACTGATATTACATTCATTTCATAGTATGACCATTACATAACGCAGTAGCTGATGATATAGCATGAAATACCACTACATCATGTGATTCACTCATCACTAAGTCTGTTCAGTAATATTACATACATTTACAGAATTATCATGTGTGCATGCCTACTGAACAAATTACATGATAATAATGTACACACAATTCACTTAAGGATCCAACTTTATGAATATCCTTAATAAATTAACATATGTATTTGTCCCTCACCCTAAAGGGTGGCAGATAACCCAGGTGCGCCTCTCAGCATCCCATCACAAAGCTATACTGCTATATGTAGGGTGGGTATGCAACTGAAATCAGCCATAATACTGCACCATGAGACTGCAAACAATTAATTGCATCAGGTAAGTATGCAAATTAACCACTCATACAGTATGACAAGAAAGAAAAAAAAAAAACCTGCACATACCAAAGACTATTCTGTCTGCTTCACAAGGAATTAATACTCCAGACATAAAGCTATGAATTAATTTAAACAACTTCCACATGTAACCAGTTGTGTGGCTTTACTCACACACAAGAGTGAAAGTCAATGACTACAATACATGTTGAACCATTCAGATCCTTGCATTCTATATCCAAATTACCTTAAACATGAACACACAAAAATATAATGACTCAGTATCCTCCATCTAAACTCATGACTTAATACACAAGTACCATTTCCTAATTTAACCTCTGGATCTCCACAAATTCTGGCATACAAAGTCACACATATTAACATTATTTATGAAGACATGCTGCCAAGCAGACAAAGACTCCAACTAGGAAAAAAGTATAAAACTGCAAATCTCTGCACAAATTACAGTACAGATGCACATAAAACTACTTTACACTTTGTTATTGAACAAATGCATTAGTTTAGCAAGGGCCAAACAAGCCAAAGTTACCTTTTCTCTCTTTTGAGCCAGGAAATGGAAACAGTCAAACATGCATTCTCCTGCAAAGTGGTCTGACTCCCAGGGGTCTGTATTCCAGGAAACAGAAAGCAAGCTGGTGCTTCCCCCTACAATTGCTGATTGTGACAGACCCAGCACAACATTGTGCTACCCAGTACATAGCTGACATATGGTCACATCATTGTGACACCCACTAACCAGCATAAGATACTGGTCATGTCATGACAAAGCCATGTATTTCAACCTTGTCACATACTCCCCTGCTCAAAAGTTTGGCGACCCTGCAAACTTACCATTTATCAGTAAATATAACTATCTTAAATCAAATACAACCATGTTTCAACAATAGATATTCTACAAACTCACATTACCTATCCTAACTGTACCCTGACAAACCGGTTATGATCTGCAAATGCACAAGGCATGAGTCCTCAACATTCACCATTAATACATGAAGGAAAATCCAATAACACCTTGTGATTATGCACTTTTCTGCCCCATCATGAATTGTAACATTAAGACCTGTGCTTGACTAATATTTGTCAGCACATCAGAAGAAGTACCAGATATTGGAGCTTTGACTTGAGTTACATTTTCTTCCTGCAATGCAGATTTTGGTAAATGAAAGGGGTTTGCATGTTGACCAGCAGTTACCCTTTCTGACCTCCGTGGCCCTTCTGTTGCTTCCCTATCAATTTCAACCTCTTCAGGTTGTGATGGACCTTCACTAACATCTGTGACAACAGTGTCACATGGAGTATCAGTCAAATGGCCCTCCCCTGCTTTATGCAAAGCAGGGACTACTGGTTCAGCAGAACTGGAGACAGAGGCAACAGCATTGCCTGAAGGATCCTCCCCTGCTTCTTGCAAAGCAGTGGATGGTGGTTCAACATGATCATGACTTACAGAGTTATTTTGTACAATCGATGTAACATCAAGGACCAAATCACAATTGCTCAGGTCAATATCCTGCTCTGCTGGCTCTGAATGAGTTGTTATTGGTGCTGTCACTTCAGCAAAATCACTCTCTGGACATGTAGGCTCCCTGGTCTCTGGTTCCTCACTTACTAAAGACCGCGAGTCCAAAATCTCACTACGATGCAAAGTACGAAAGGGACCCTCTCCTTCTAGAGGCTCAAGGACATATACATTTCCCTTGGGATCAGGACGTTTAACTACTTTGTATGGAACAGAATCCCAAATGTCCTGAATTTTGTTACGCCCCTTTACACCACGATTCTTACAGAAGACACGTGCTCCCAATGGCAAAACAGCATTCCTGGAATCAGAAACATGTCTAGCCTGGCGCCTTTCAGCCTCACTATTGAGAGTGTCTCTAGCCTGAACAAATGCATCTTGCAGCCTTTTGCAATGGTCATTCAGCCACTCATCCATATTTGTGCCTGCATCTTCACACTTCAAACCAAAAACATGGTCAATAGGAAGTGCCGGCTCTCGACCAAAGAACAGGTAATATGGTGAGTAACCTGTGGATGAATGTGGGGTGCAGTTATAGTAATACACTAACTCAGGGAGATACTTTGGCCACTTTTTCTTTTGTTCTGATGGTAATGTTCTCAAGCGATCATGTATCGTACGGTTAAACCTCTCGCACTGCCCATTCCCTTCGGGATGGTAGGGTGTTGTGCGACTCTGTGTTATTCCGTAAATACTACAGAGTTCCTTGACAAGAGAGCTCATGAAGTTCCTCCCCTGATCAGAGTGGATGCGTTTTGGCACACCATAACGTACAAACCACTCTGTCACCAACACTTTAGCTACTGTAGAAGCTTTTTGATCTTTGGTTGGAATGGCTTGGGTGAATTTGGTAAACACGTCAGTGATTACGAGAACGTTTTCCAACCCGGAGCTACTGCGTTCCAACACTGTAAAGTCCATAGCGACTACCTCTAAAGGTTTGCTAGCAAGCAAAGATCTCATTGTGGTCTTAACTGACTTTCCGGCCTTAGCCACCATGCACCGTGTGCAGTCTTTACAATAGTTCTCAATATCTGTAGCCATGTTTGGCCAATAACATCGAGACCTTGCCAACTGTAAAGTCTTAGCTGATGCCTGGTGACCGACATTATCATGGAGTGCTTCCAGAATTTGCCTTCTCAAAGCTGTAGGTACTACCAGTTGCTTCAGGCTATGACCAGCTTCCTGTACTGATCGATAGAGAACACCACCACTATCTTGAGACAACCTATTCCAACTGTTAAGCAATCTACGTGTTGCTTTGGAACATTGCATTAACTCCTTTAGGGAAGGTGGCTTCCCTTGTGCAACATATTTCATAACAGGAGATAAATCTGAATCTGCAATCTGCAATTTCTGTAACTCCTGACGTGGTATAGCAGGCAAAGCAGAAGCACATTCTGCTGCTGAAGTACATGAGCGTGTCTGTACTTCTTCCAACCAGACTTTGGAAGTGGTTCCTCGGTATCGATCAAACAATGACTGAGGAAGGGGGTAACCAACAGACTTACCATGCTCAGCAAGGATTTGGGTACATATTCCCTCAAATCTAATGCTTGCTGGCTCTTGTCCATGATCAGGCCTTCTGCTGAGGGCATCTGCATTAGAATTTGCCCGGCCAGGTCTGAACTGGAAACTGAAGTCAAATGGAGCCAGAGACGATACCCACCACATCTCTGTGGCACCAAGCTTGTGAGAAGACTTTACATAGGTTAAAGGGTTGTTGTCTGTATAGACAATAAACTTCGACCCAATTAAGTAGTCTCTGTACTTTTCCGTTATAGCCCATTTGAGCCCAAGCAGTTCCAGCTTCAAGCTAGAATAATTCTGCATGTTTTTCTCATTTGGCCTTAAGCCACGACTGGTATAGCTCAAGACAACAAGGCCATTATCTTGTTTTTGTGATAAAACGGCACCTAAGCCTTCCATGCTTGAGTCTATTTCAAGTATAAAGGGCAGATTGAAATTGGGAAACCCAAGAATAGGAGCAGTAGTCAACTTTTTCTTAAGCTCAACAAATGCATCTGTGCACTTGTCATTCCAAGCTTCTGAAAAAGGATGTTTCCGGACCTGCTCAGACACATTCTTTCGGCCCTTTTTCTTGCTAGTTGGTCCTGTTCCAGTTAAAGCAAAGAGTGGCGATGCGATCTTAGAAAATCCAGGAACAAATCTCCTGTAGTAGCCAGCTAATCCTAAGAAACTTCTTAAGTCTTTCTCAGTCTGAGGAACTGGCCAGTCAACTACAGCTTTGATTTTACCTTCATCTGGTTCTATCCCTGCTTGGGAAACCACATGGCCAAGGTACTTTACCTTCTCCTTGAAAAAATGACATTTTTCAGGTTTAATCTTGAGACAATTGCCTGACAACCTTTCCAATACTAATTTAAGTCTATCCAGGGTTTGCTGGAAACTATTTCCGAAGACACAGATATCGTCAAGATAAATTAACATAGTCTGGAAATTCTGGTCTCCGAATAGCTTATCCATCAGCCGCATAAAGGTGGCTGGTGCACCCGATAACCCAAAGGGCATTCTGAGGTATTCATATAGCCCCCCGGTGCCGACACGAAAAGCAGTCTTCTCAATGTCGTCAGCATCGACAGGGAGCTGGTAATAACCTTGGGCCAGGTCCAGACAACAGAAATACCTTGCTCCAGATAGAGCATCTAATGCTTCCTCAATGCGAGGTAAAGGATAGGCATCACGGTATGTTTTTGCATTCAAAGCCCTGTAGTCTATACAGAGTCTTAATTTGCCATCCCTTTTTCGTACTAAGACGACAGGAGATGCATATGGGCTGGACGATTCCTGTATGATTCCACGTTTCAGGCTGTTCTCCAAATATTCTCTTACCTCAGGCCACTGATTTGGTGGAATGCGGCGATGAGGCACTCGAACTGGGACATCATCCACAGTTCGGATCTTATGATTAACCTTATCACACAGACCCAAATCATCCTCATTTTCACTGAATGTGTGATAATATTGGTGAAGAAGGTCATGTAGTTGTTGCTGTTCCATGTCGGTCAATCCATCACCAATATCTAATTTCTCAAGAAGTTGAGAAAATTTAGCCGGAGATGGCTTCACAGCAGTAGCCTCTTCAATGTGCACGGTTCCCTCATGTATATCTGAAACCTGCACCTCAGGTTCCATACTACAGTCAGACAAGGTACCAATGGAAGCTCGTGGAGACAAATACAGATCTTCAGAGCTAAAATTTGCCACTTGAACTGGAACTCTGCCGGTGCTGTCTACTTGAACCACAGCACGACCAAGGGCAAATCCACGTGGACCTGTAAAATTTGTAGCCTCCTCCACTACAGCCACATATGTTTCCCCCTTCATTGAAGGCTTTACACTTGCCTCAATAACTTTAAGGGAACAGGCAGGTATTAGCACTGGCTGCCGACTAGCCACACGTACACGACCTGCACAACGTTCATCAGCCGTCTGCATCCGTACTTCACCGAAAAGTGTCAAAATTGGTCCAAGAACTGAATTGTTCAAATCAGGTTTGTTGAGATGCTGGTGTTGTTTTCTGACATCCCGCAAAACATTGCATCCAATGACGCCTGGAACTTGAGATTTCCTCTTTTGCATCTCAGGATCTACAGGGTCTTTCACCACCAGGAATCCCATATTGGGGTAGTCCATGCCAGCCATAGAAATACAAAGCTCAATATACCCAATATAGGGTATCTCAAAGCCATAGCTGCCCTTTATTTGGATTAAAGTAGATACATCCACTAAATTGCTTTGAGCAAAATGCTCATTGTAAAAGGACTCTGTTATGGTGGACACCTGAGCACCAGTATCTACCAAACACCGAGCCTCCTTGCCACCAAGGCAAACAGTCATTTCTGGACAGTCTCCTATAGCATTGCGAACTATTGAGCCCTTAAAATCCGACTAGTAGCCTGCCAAGTGGCTCTCCATGACAGGCTGTTCTATTTTAAAGGTGATTTGGTACCATCAACTTCCTGTTTAGGACAGTCCTTCTTTATGTGGTTAGGAGACCCACAATTCCAACAACGCCTCTGTTTGCGCTGCTTGGGCTGGTACTCCTCTGAAGACTGACCTTCAATATGTTTAAGAATCCTTTCAAGAAGCTCTCCTTGTTTACGCACTGTAGCTTCCAAGGAGCTTTCTGCCATGGACTCTTGAACGGTGGCTTTTGTGGGTTTGCTCTGCACACCTCCAAGCCATTGTTGACTCCTATCTCTCAGTTGAAAGAAATCAAGCTGAGGTGCTTCTACATTAAGCCTCCTGAGTTCACGTTTTATGGCTTCGTCTCGCACTGCTTCAGCAAGACGACCTTTCAACAAACTCTGTTTGCTGGGCTTAAAAGTAGGATCCAATTGCACTATGCGTTCAAAAAGACGCAAAAGGCGCAAAGAGCAAGCCACTAAATCTTCCGATTCCAACTGTGTGAAAAAATAAAATTTTTGTTGAAGCTGTGGCAGAAGATCACCATCCCCGAAAACTCTCAATAGAGTTGACAAAATCTTCTCAGGATTCTCCTCCTCCTCACCACCACGTCCAAGAATTTCCATTTTAGCTGTGCCAGCTAAATGCTCTAAAATACAAGCCACAGCCCTTTTGCCATCAAGACATCTTGCTGCCAAATGTCCACGCATATCAGCTACCCATTCTTCTACAGAAGGATCACACAGCTTTACTGGGCATCCTCTGAAACGATCCAGCTTAGTAGTTGCAACATAAATTGGCAACTGAGGGGGCTGTTCCGCAATGGGGGAGAGCCCATGACTGGCTGATTCAGTTTTTACTTTAGCACACTCGGCCCTAAGTTTGGCCAACTCATCTCTGAGAGCCTCTACTTCTTCCTTTGATGCCATATTAACAGCACTGATCAGATCAGGTAACCAGGTATTAACCAAACATAGCAGGAAACAAATGTACAGCACATTCATATTCAGTTAAACTGGTGTAAAAGACACATAGAAACACTTACCCAATCCATGTTTCAGGACACCTGCATACATAGCACAAGGCTTAATAACTTACCATAACTTTACTGACAGTCCTCAAGAGTGCATTCATAGACCAGACCAGTAAGTATAATTACACCCTGTACTAATAGGAAAGTGAAGTGTTCTATCAAAAGTAAATGCAAAGCAAAATTCTCACAGAAAATGTGGCAACTCCTCACATATGTAAGTCTATATTAACCATTAAAGTGTCTCAGTATGTCCAATCTGCACAAAAGGTAATGCCATATCCAAAAGATCAAGCATTTTAAAATGTCTTGTATATCAAAAATTTATTTAAAAAAAAAAAAAAGTCGAAGACCAAAATTCTCCACTTGCAACAGCCATATCTGCAATGTCCAACACACTCAGTATGTCCCAGCTGCAATGTCACATTGTCCCACATAATACACAACAGGTCACTGTTGCAATGTGTAACAGAACAGATCAATGACATCCAAACACCTGGGATGTAGAGGTAAGCACTTATCTCTTTAGGGGTTCACCAGCATGGTCTTCTGGAAAGATCTATGTGTAACCCTGCTCGCAGCGCCAAAATGTGACATGCCAAAAACTTGACACAGATGGGTACGTTTTACACGTCTTTATTTTGAAGACATCATGACAAAAATAAAACCCTGAAAAGAAGAAAAAAGAAAAAGAAAAAGAAAAAGAAAAAAAATAAATACACATTGGTCAACTATACTGACCACTGAAATCTGCAGTTGCCACAAAATACTGATATTACATTCATTTCATAGTATGACCATTACATAACGCAGTAGCTGATGATATAGCATGAAATACCACTACATCATGTGATTCACTCATCACTAAGTCTGTTCAGTAATATTACATACATTTACAGAATTATCATGTGTGCATGCCTACTGAACAAATTACATGATAATAATGTACACACAGTTCACTCAAGGATCCAACTTTATGAATATCCTTAATAAATTAACATATGTATTTGTCCCTCACCCTAAAGGGTGGCAGATAACCCAGGTGCGCCTCTCAGCATCCCATCACAAAGCTATACTGCTTTATGTAGGGTGGGTATGCAACTGAAATCAGCCATAATACTGCACCATGAGACTGCAAACAATTAATTGCATCAGGTAAGCATGCAAATTAACCACTCATACAGTATGACAAGAAAGAAAAAAAAACTGCACATACCAAAGACTATTCTGTCTGCTTCACAAGGAATTAATACTCCAGACATAAAGCTATGAATTAATTTAAACAACTTCCACATGTAACCAGTTGTGTGGCTTTACTCACACACAAGAGTGAAAGTCAATGACTACAATACATGTTGAACCATTCAGATCCTTGCATTCTATATCCAAATTACCTTAAACATGAACACACAAAAATATAATGACTCAGTATCCTCCATCTAAACTCATGACTTTATACACAAGTACCATTTCCTAATTTAACCTTTGGATCTCCACAAATTCTGGCATACAAAGTCACACATATTAACATAATTTATGAAGACATGCTGCCAAGCAGACAAAGACTCCAACTAGGAAAAAAGTATAAAACTGCAAATCTCTGCACAAATTACAGTACAGATGCACATAAAACTACTTTACACTTTGTTATTGAACAAATGCATTAGTTTAGCAAGGGCCAAACAAGCCAAAGTTACCTTTTCTCTCTTTTGAGCCAGGAAATGGAAACAGTCAAACATGCATTCTCCTGCAAAGTGGTCTGACTCCCAGGGGTCTGTATTCCAGGAAACAGAAAGCAAGCTGGTGCTTCCCCCTACAATTGCTGATTGTGACAGACCCAGCACAACATTGTGCTACCCAGTACATAGCTGACATATGGTCACATCATTGTGACACCCACTACCCAGCATTAGATACTGGTCATGTCATGACAAAGCCATGTATTTCAACCTTGTCACAGTTGAATATCTTCAAAATTATTATTGGTAGAGGTGCCATTCTAACTTAAATTTATAGGTTTGTGCTGTAGGCGCATTCAGTGAACCATCAACAAAAGTTGTGGAATTTTAAATTTCATGCTAATTAGGGGCACATAAAAAAGTTTAAATGCTGAATATGTTTGAATCTATTAGAGGTAGATGTACCCTTCCCAATTAAATGCACAGGTTGATTTGTGCTTAAGGCGAATCCAATAAATCCACAAACAAAAGTTATGGCATTTATATTTCTGCAAGGTTTGGAGGCACCTCTCTCTCTCTCTCTCTCTTCTCTCTCTCTCTCTCTCTCTCTCTCTCTCTCTCTCTCTCTCTCTCTCTCTCTCTCTCTCTCTCTCTCTCTCTCTCTCTCTCTCTCTCTCTCTCTCTCTCTCTCTCTCTCTCTCTCTCTCTCTCTCTCTCTCTCTCTCTCTCTCTCAATTTTTGCCGAATTTTGTCCTGAGCTTGTAATACTGGGTGGATATTGACACAATATTATAATGCCACTCATTCTCAATTTCTCAGCCGCAGGATCACACATGGGAGTCTAGGATACCAATTTAATGTACAGAATAGGAGAGGTCACAATTACCAATTATCTGTGTATTCAGCTGAATACTATTAGTCACACACTGGTAGACTGGGTAATACTGTGAGCATTTCCCACGAGGGGAACTGCTATTACCCGAGGCGCCAGCCAAGGGTAATACCAGTTCCCTGAGTGGGAGATGCTCGCTGTATTACCCAGTCTACCAGTGTGCAATGAATTTATCCCATTTTTCGTGTAGTTTCTAACTTACTAGTGCCTTTTATAGGCAGAAGAAGGCGCCTGTTCTGTCATTTTGTCGTCTGCGTTCCCCAGTCAGAGACGTTTTCACTTTAGCCGCTAGGTGTCGCATGGTATTACTACAGTAATACCAACCCCATGTGGGTAATACCATAATTTCAATTAGGTGCGGCAGCCTTTCATGGCTATTAACCAATCAGAAGCCTAGAAACTACATAAAAATGGGATAAACAATAATATACACAGAATTCTTCAGGGTCAGAGACATGTATTCCCATTGGATTGCATGTTAAAGTCAGGTCTGACGGTCCCATGGGGCCATCTCTCAATTCCTGTGGATACTCCTGGTGCACATGCTTCATGTATCATCCTTCCTCTTTTGATGAGGGTCAGTTGACTCCAGCTATGATAAAGGAAGTGGGGTGGCTGGGTGCGCCTCTCTGGTGGAGAGGTATAATTATACTTACTAATTCCGAAATTACTAAAATTTTCACATATTAGTTACATAACATTACCTCTTGACCACCATTTCCAATTTAGATGCAAAGGCAAAGGATGTAATGTGACTGGCATACAGACCAACGGGAACAATGGCCTGGGGGGGGGGGGGGAGGGATCCATCAGTCCAAGTCAGGAGGTGATGTCTGAAGGGAAAACTTCAGAGGTATGTACGTGGACTTGAGCCCACCAACAGGAGGTTCTGGCAGAACCCAGAAATCCTCCTTTCTGTCAAGCATGGCACCACATTAAACCCCTGGAACTCGCCTGCCAACATGATAGCTGTCTGCCTCATAGGTAGACACTGTCTGTTTCTACTCCTTCAAACCTGGAGATATAACAGGACCTAGTTATGAGACTGCCGGGTGGCTGGTATATGCTTCCATATGCAGCAAAACACCTGCATCAACCAGATGTAACTCGGTCAGGACAGCAGAAATGATTGCCGGATACAAGTCTGAGATTAGATCAGTTTAACAGGAGGCCCACTAAGAAGTGCATCAACATATCGACTGCACCGAATCCAAACCACAAGAGAGCCATAAACTGAAACACAGTGGCTGTTCTGATGCAAAGAAAGAGGAAAGTTTGCCCCTGCAGGAGTCCAAAGTTCCCGAAGGGTCTGTGTGTGATACAGCAAGTCCAAACACCAATGTGACCAGATAAGCAAATCATCCAGGGACAGATCAATGGGAATGGCAGACTGGTACAGGTAATTAGCACCAGCTGTCTGCGTGAACCGGGTGAACACCAGCGGTGTCATGGCAAAGCTGAACAGAAGCACCCTGAATTGGCAAACTTGGCCCAAGAGTGTGAACTGCAGATACTTTGATGAAGTCTCCATGAGTCTCCATGATTGGCACATTGGAAGAATGCATCCTTGAGATCCAGGGACATTGTACACTCCATGGGACACAAGGCCACTGCCACCAACTGGAAGTCTCCTTCTGGAAAGACAGGACTACCAAGAAGGTGTTCAGTGTCAACAGGTCTAGCACAGGGCACCAGCCTCCATCCTGCTTGTGGACAATGAAGACCAGGTTGTAGAAGCCAGGAGAATCGTGATTCTTTAACAGCTGTATATGGCGCACTAATGTTCCGAAGTTTCTGCACTGCCTCTAGGAATGCCGAAACTTTACGTTCCACGGCAAAATGGCACAAACCACTTGGATTCGCAGATTAATAGAGGCCTGTCTTCACCAAATGCATGGCAGTGAGTAGCCATATCCCAGGATGTTTGGGAAAAACAAATTATCCAGAGTCTGGAAGCATAGCAGAATGGGATCCTGAGAGAGTGACCAAACAGAGTCAGTCAATGCCTTGGTGCAGGTCTGACCAGGAGAGCAGGCCTGAAGGTCCTGCACCCGGTGAACAACTTCCGCCATCTCTCCGCTGAACAAAGTTCCCAAGAAGAATGGCCCTGTTTGGGCTCTGAGAAATATCAGGTCAGACAGCCTCTGACCCTGGAGGTAGGCATCCCTCCGCAACAAACCAAGGTCAGCCTCCAACATGCAGGTAGTTACAACCTGGTGATCAACCACGCGCAACAACAAAGTTGGAAGAAGTGAAGCCTGGTCTACCCAATCCCACAGAGCCTCTGCAATATGCACAGAGCGCTTGAGGTCATCCAGGAGAGACTACATGGCAGCCAAGAGACATTGGAATACAATGCCATAAAGACGGATCCCCTGGCATCCTCTTCCAGTCTCTTCAAGGCCTCAGCAGATATAATGATGGACTGCGGCGGCCAAGCATGAAACTCCTCCCAATCCATATCCACTGGCAGTGGATGGGACGGGAAGATCTGCTCCGGCACAGAATGCCATGCCCCTGTACATCTGGTTTGGGGAGAAGTTGCCCTTGCCACAGGTAGCTAGACATTGGCAACACTCACCTACAAAGGGCAACAAAGGAATAGGGGTCTTGTGGCACATATCCTCCAGGGACAATCCCCGGCAAAACAACAAGACTGCCCTGCCCTTCTCTCGTAGGACCACGGTTTGGTCTCCCACCAGGCTCTAAAAAAGAGAGCTTTGAGGCTTGTTCAAAGCCCTGCCATGGAGCAAGAGTGGTATCCATGGGTGCAAAAGGCTGTTCCACAGGCCCCATGGTGACCACCGGGCTCACCTGTGGCGTGAGTGGTCAACACGTCAACCGCCACTGGGGTCTGCTGATGGATAAGTCCGAGAGCAGAAGCTCCTCTGCCTCCTGGGTGTTGAGGTCTGAAGACTCGGGGCATGCAAGGGGATTGGTGAGGCCCAAAAGCCTTGTAGAACAACACATCATTCAAGGACTAGGAATAGGGTGGCTGCTTGTAACAGACCGTTGACCGTCTGGGGAAGTGGTCACAGCCTCAAACATTGCCTTTGTCTGATCAGGAAAGGGGGGCTTTCGGCAGGCTGGTAGCAGGGGCGTGGCTGCTGCTGGAAGTTCATCCTGGCTTTGGTGGTCCCAATCACTTGGATACGAGGTTCCGTGATGCCCAAACAGGAGCCATTTGGTTTCAATTCCGGCCTCTTTGACTTGCTCTATTTTAGCTCCGAGCATTCAGACCCGGAGGATCAAGATCTCAAAAGCTTCAATTTGCACTTGGCTGACTTCTTTGAAGGGGACTACGAAGAGCCAGCCTGAGAGGGGGCAACCAGTGCATGCAACATATCAGCTTGCAACTGTGTACTCCTGGCCACAGACTCCAAGGCAAGGGAAACCCTTGGGTCAGTGGCCACAGAGGCACTAGTCTTCGTGAGATGAGCTGGGTGATGTGACCTCCCAAAGGAAATCTCTTACTGCCCTGCTTGTGACTGTGTCGCCTCTTCTCCTTACTCCCCCAGGGGGGTTTCTGGTGTAGAGATGGCAGCTACCCAAGTTTGAGTGAGCCACATGGATTTGTCTTTACGTGTCTAGAGGGATTGCTGACAAAGACTCAACAGAGTCAAATTGTAAAGCTCAGCCTTTGGCTGCTATGGGCTGCTACCTGCGCCCCCTCCATCACTCTTTTTCCATAGAGCAGCCATTTGTCTTCTCCCCAATCCTCATAGTATTTGCACGTTCATTCACAAGAACAAATGTGACCAAAATGGAGGCAACAACCATAGCAATGCTGATGATAACCCCAGGCTGCCATATAGCGGTTCAGTGAGCCAGGCTTCTTCTCTCTATCCAACAAGAATGTGGGCGAAGTGGTCCCTTGATCAACACCCGTTGGCTCGCTGCTGAAAGGTAGCAATTCCCTGGTGTGCACTGTCTTCCTTCTGTCTGCAATCTGTACGTTGAGATACCATCTAGAAAATCTTGGTTTCAAGCCAAACGACTAGCTCTACTCTCAACTATTTCAGAGGTATCCACAGGACAGATACCAGCTATCTAGATCTCCAAAGAAATCCTGGACTGCTGAGAAATGATTTTCTGCAGAAGGGAGTGTGGGTAAAGCACCAGAACAGTGATGGTGAACAAAAGTTCATCGAGTTTTAACTCAAACCAGCAAGCCACTAATGGCGCTCAAAAGAGGAATAACAACACAGGGAGCATGCATGTGCACCAGCAATCACCACCTGATCCATTGGAACCAAGAGATGGCACCACAGAACCTTCAGGTTTTAAAATTGAGCGAGTGAACTCATCTTGATTTCTTGGGCGTTCGACCCAGCCACAGAGGTCTTGGCAATAATGGTCAAGAGGTAATGTTACATAACTAAAATGAAATCCAAATGGTACTAATTAAACCAGCCACAGCTGCAATCAAATTGTCTTTGTAGCATTTTGTGTGAAGTACCCAGTATTCATGGAGTTACAGGATATAGTGCCACAGTCTGAATTAAGTGTTTCCCACAAACTATTAAAAGGGGCAGCAAATCTTCCACATGATACACATGTGTGATACATTTTATATTATTAGCCTTATCCTTTCTAAACATGTTGAATTAAGAGTCCTTTATTAAGTGCTTTATGACCTTGAAAAACAGGTCAAGGTCACATTACATATTAAAAAATTTGGCCCTTGGCCTAATGCATCTTTCTTTTAATTTTGTAGTTCCATCTCAATTTATTTTCCCACTAAATAATTTCATGTATTTTGGATACCTATGATGTTAGATCCAACCACCAGTTTTGGCTGCACTGCGACTCCAAACATCATAGACTTTTCTCTGTATAATTTTCCTGCAATGGTATATGGGTATATGTACACAAATTAAGATGCAAAGTGCTTAGTGACCTTTAGAAACATGTCACAGTAATCCAAAATTTTGCATAATTTGGCAATCAGTCTAACGCATTCTGGTGTTTCCTTTGTAGTTCCATCTCAATTTGTCATCACAAAAATGATCTTAATGTGGTCGTCAAATTTCTAGCGTAAGTTCCAATTTATACCACTTATGGCACTACTGTGACACCATACATCATAGACGTCTGTCTGTGCAATGTCCCTGTACCAGTATTGGAACTAAAATGTATGTTCATAAGTTCAGATGTAATGCTAATCGCTAAGATCCATTTATAGAAATGTTTTCCCAAAGTGACCTTGACAAAGTAAGTCAATGTTACCTATATTGTGAAATATTAAACTTCCACACAATACACATTTATCATACATTTGATGAAATTAGCTTCATTATTTATCAAGATAATGAATTTCATAAACTTCACCAGATATCAACTCTTTTTTCTGTTCACCTGCAAGTGGCTTTACTATTCTTGCTGTTCTTAGACATTGGCCTTCAGAATATTTCCACCAAATTTCATAACGACTCATTTGAAATCACACACTAAAGGGTTTCAATTTTTTTTCCACTTTTTTTGTTCCTGTATTATGTAGTCCACTAAGTATCACCACCATTAATGAATGGGACTTGGATTTCCATTCATAGAGCATGTCCAAAAAATTTTGATGAGTGCACTAAAAAATTGCAGATGCTACATTGTGGTGACAATCAATTGTTTACAGATGGATGGATGGACACAAGTAATCATGCAAGTCAGCAGAGCTAAAAAGACCAAGGGAAACTTGGAAAGGGCACAGTCATGCACCCTGCTATTTTTGTCTCCTTGGAAATACTGTTACCCCCTTACAGTGAGTTTTCTAGCCATCAGCTTTACCAAGACAGACAATCTGGCCTCCCTGGATGTACAATAAAATTGGTGCAATTTTAGCTACGATAGTCAAAACTACTGGCCAATTCATTTATTTTTGTTTGTAATAACATTGTGTAGTTTTAGGCGGCACTGTCTGGCAGAAATGTACTGTAAAGTAAATTTGGATGCAAGTCTGACTGATGGTTCTGGAGGAGTCATAAATGTAATTGTGAAAGTATTCCAGCATCTTTTACACACTTTTCATGACAAATAAGAATCTTTTTAGGAAGTACTTCAAAAAGAACACACACAAATGTGGCTCTATCAACTGAGCTGTTTATTTATGTGCATCTACTGCAGATTTCACAGGATGAGTATACACACATTTTGGTTCATTTTGGTGTATTCCTGACCAGTGTTTCCGTTACAAATTTTTTCGGGGGGGGGGGGCAAAAGATGGGATATTCAGGGAAGCAAACTAGATTTTTACCAATTTCACATGTAAATAAACAAGATTTGTGATGCTTTAGAATTTTCTCACAGGGTATTTGAGGTTTTGAAAGGATAATATACCCCCATTTGGGGGTTAACGGAAACACTGCTGACAATAATTAACAGTTTTATCATAATCAGTAATATATATATTTTTTCCTAAAATTACAAACACACATGGCAGCAAGTAATTTCTATTGCTGAATATATGCCAGTAAATATAGAATCACATGAAAGTGTAACAAAAGAGCAATATGAACAGCCCTTGCTAAGCTGACCCAGAAATATTTACCCAAAAGTAAAGTTTTAAAATTCAGCGAAAGCTTGAACTGATCCAATGCAAAGTGGAGCTTGACAGTGAGCTGACAGCATATGGCTACCACTGACCCAGATATATTTTACATTATCATTTCACAGACTACTATTCATTTTGTATTCAAGTGTGAAAAACTTGAGCTTCAAAGATACCTTGTTCAATGAATTATTTGCTTGCAGCTTCCCCATAATTTGATAATTATTTAACAGTAAATATATGGGACGGTGTTCAGTGGAGTAACTTGTTCTAACAAAATTAATGTTAACATTGCAAAAGTACTGAAAATATAACATTGCAGCCAGAACAATCCCCAGCACCCTGGTGTAGGAAGTCGCCTCCTTCAATGATTTTGATAACATTTCCACTTAACAGTCAGAAAGCATCTTGAACGACATTAGCAGATCTGGAAGCTATCAGGAAGGCACTAGCATATCCCCAGTCAACCACTACTCTGACATTTACCCATCAGGAAGAAAGCTGTTGACTGTTGCTCAATTCTCTTCTGTGCCACAAAGTTCTGCTGAATATATCTGAAATTACTTCTTACATGCCATTTCATTCAACAAGTAATGGCAAAAAAAAACCAACCCCTACTGCACAGGATTGTTCTCTATTCAGGATACTTAGAAAAAGTATTATGAGGAAGTAAGTGAGAGGGAGCAAAGGTTTTCAGGCCTTGCACAAATGTGTGAACAGTTTGGCTGAAAAAAAAACAAAGTAGAAGTTCATATTGTGTGCCACTTGGATTCTCAAGGTCACAGTGAACATGATTGTATATACTATTAGCATTGATTACAGCTCTATATATTACAACATGACTTTAGTACTGAACTGTAAGGAATGACAAATACAGTGGTCCCTGTCTTGAGAAGCCATCCCTAGGGCAGGTCAAAATGTGGTCTCTCAAAACAGGTGGTCTCAGTAGAGGTAGAATAACATGGAAAAGATAGCACAGTGTCCTTAGAGAGCAGTCTTAAAAAGATAGCGGTCTCTCATTGGAGGGGTCTCTCAAGACAGGTACCACTGTATACCATACATTAGCCCTGAATTTCTGTCTTCAAAGCATAATGTCTCAGAAGCACTATCCAAAATATCTCAATTACAGAACACATCTATACACTTAACTATACCTTTATCTTATGGCACTTGGATTAATGATAATCTACAAAACACTAAGTATTCAGTGACTGTCATAAAAGATGAATGTGTATTTCCTCTGCATTTAGACACATTTACCAGCCATATTGAAAGACACTAGAAACCCTCGGGGGAACAGATCTATGTCCTTGTAGGTCCACACAATAAATACATTTTGGTACTTATAGCTTACTCTACATACTCTATGTCTTCTGGGTACATATCGGTGTAAGCATTTGTGTCAATCTTTTTTAAGATATGCACACACAAAGTCAAAATGTACTCTTTATCAACACTAGACCACCTTACAAAATTGTCTGTACAGTATCACATCAACACTCGGGCTTTGATCAAAAAATATACAATGCTTACATTGACCAAGTATTCCTATTTTTGCACACAAGAACAGTACCTCTGTCCATGTCTCTCAATCTATATTAACATGTTCCTTGTCTTTTCTGTTGCGTTGAAGATACCAAAGTATAATTCTTAGGACGAAATACAAGTCTAATATACATGTAATTGTATGTTGGTAACCTAGGTTTACATTGACCAAGTATTTGTATTTTCGCACACAAGATCAGTACTGCTGTCCGTGTCTCTCAATATAATTAACATGTTCCTTGTCTTTTCTGCTGTGTTGAAGATACGAAAGCAGAATTCCAAGGAGAAATACACGTCTAATATTGATGTAATTATATGTTGGTAACCTAGGAAAGAATTTGGACTGATTCTATTATAATAGGAGGTATTCATATTTAAACGTACTTGCTCTTGTCCCAGGCCCTCTGTTGCTAGGCAACAGAAGTATGCCTCCACCACACTGAGGGCACTTGTACCAGTTCTGTTACTTTACCATCCATAAACAGCATTTTTTGAACAAACAAATGAAACATCCTATATATACATCTTGTTTGGTCTAAAACTCGCATCTTCCTGTCAAGTTCCTTGCTCCAGCCTAGGTGGCAGCACAGGATCCCCCTTAATATGAATACTTCCCATTAGATGGCACAGATTTCCTGTATACAGGCAAATGCACTTCCATCCACTGGTTCTGAAACCCTGAACAGTAGATAGACCAGTGCCATATTTAAACCTAACTCCCTTGTTCCAAGTTAATATCTGCAGTGGAACATAACAGCACATTCTGATAGACTTAAGTTTCTACCTGTATTAAAAAACATACTAGTACACATATGTAAATAAAACAACATTGGGTACAGGGGGTCTATCAAAACACATGTACAACATGTGCAACACAGTGCTACTTGCTCTAAAGACCATCTGAACACAGTGCTACTTGCTCTAAAGACCATCTCCCACGAGAGATGGCCCATCTTCCTCAGACAACCCTTTCATCCCACTAGTTTCTATTTTCATGAGAAGTGTGCACGTATTACCTGCAATACAAGACCTATTTTCATTGGTAGTGGTATCCAGGTGATTTTTGTCCAGCCATCTTGCTGAAATGAAATTTCTGCACTTGGCCTTTTACTTGAATTTATCTCATTCTTCTACGCCATGTGCACACTCTTGCTAGTTCAAAGTGTTTTTTCACTCTTCCAATTTGTCTACAAATTTGGAATTGAATAAATTGGTAAATTAGATATTAGGGTATTGAACTTATAATTTAAACCACAAAAAAGGCAAGTCAAAATGTTCTTGTTTTACATGTATCACACGTCCAATAAGAGAAAAATTTGCAAGTGGTCAAATTTTATACGTCAAGAACCATATGTAAATTACAACTTCAGTTTTCTATGTACGTATTAATACAATAATCCAAACGACATCCCTCAATTTTTTTCTTTACATCTCAAATTGCCAAATGTCCAGAGAAAAATTTGCAACTAGTCAAATTTCATACTTCAGAGAACCATATATGTAAATTACAGCTAAAGTTTTTGTAAGTAGGTATTAATACAATAATCCAACTGACATCCCTCAAGTATTGTTTTCTTTAATACATCTCAAATTGTCAAATTGCCAAATGTTCTTCTCTGCTATTCTATGCATTCTGGCAATTAGAAATACAGTTCCCTGAGGAAACCTAGGAAATCAAACGGGTAAGAGACTAAGACTAAAGGTACTGCACTCTGTAAGAGCTTGGATCCTTGCATATTAACATACATGTACATCAGTATTTGCTAAACATCCACTCTGCAAACAAAAAGCAATCCCTAGACAATTGATCTTTAACTGCATGTAAATACACTGATATTAACATGTTAATGTTAGTATCTTGAAAAGGTGATTTTACTTTTAAAAAAAAAAAGGTCTTCAACCTTTACAGGGTGTAGCACTGGGTAACATGTACATCCAGTGACACCTTCCTTCTCTCATCAACATTGTTAAATATAAACAATTAGAATTTGACTTCCACTCTACTTATAAATAATGTACACAACTTGAGTGAATTCAATAACAGTAAAAAATTCTTGTTCCAGTGAGACAGGAAAAGCAAGAAAACTTGTTAAAGATAAATACATATATATGGAAAACAACTGTTTTATAGCGAGTATTTTCAGTTTAAAAATCCCAAGTGGTATGAAACATTCCTTCTTTCAATGGTGTTACAGCCATATGCAACCACAGGGTCATATATATCACACATATAATGTATCAACACTCTTGAACATGAAACTATTCATTCTTCATACTTCAGTCTGGGACAGATCTAGTCTTCGAAAATTTGTAGCCAAAATAGGGACTATTAAAATGCATGATAAACAGCAATTTTGTCACGACCCTTTACTAATTCATTCTAAAATATTTTAGCCATTCGCACATTTCATTTCCCAAATTCAAGAAACATTAGCATTTGGCTATGGGTCAATGCAGTCCCTACTCAATTGATACGAGTAGAATGTTGTCATAAACTATACTCCATTGGGACTCATCACTGACAGTCGGTGAGCAGTCTGTGGACCCATATCACTTCACCCCAGTTTATACTGCTTAGCATATTGTGGTGAAATGCTGAGTGTAAAAGAATCTCAGGGGACAAGATTTTAATAAGGTTGCTTAAACTGCAGCCCATGAAGCTTCAGTTGGTAGAGAACAGAACATGTCAGTGACATGTTTAAGTGTTTTGTATGAAAGCATATATATATATATATATATATATATATATATATGTACAAATGCAGGATATGTGGGTATCTTGCCCCAACAATCTGCAACCAAAACTTAATTTTACCCGCACTGCAACTTTTGTAATCTATCCTGGAATTTATATATGTGGTACATATGTAATATGAGTATATGACATCATAACATGGACATTACTTGGAGTATTATCAGTAAACAGCTGCATGTGATGAACTTCCATGACTATATATCACATTATAAATAATTTCAAAATGAGATGCTGTGTAGCACTTTAAAATGCTGTCATATAAAAAAACGAGGACTGTGACAGTCCTCCACTCAGCTGACCTTATATATGTAAGGACTAAAGTGGTCCTGTATACATCACATTGGGGATCACCAATCATCACACTGACAACATGTGCATATCTCCCTTTACTGATTTTTCCTAATTTTGATAATTTAAAGATATGAAAAGGAGAGCACCACTATCATGACTATGTAGTGAATAAACTTAGTGGAGATTAAGTCCATGTACATTCCTAACACGTTTGAACTTGACTTGTGGTTTGGGAGAACAAGTCCATGCAAGTGCAAATGCACCAAAAATCTTTAAAAAGCAAAATCTAATCGCAGCACCACTAACTAAACAAATTAAGGTCTAAGGGTCCCCACATGTCCCTGCATAATTTCAACACAATTGGCTGAATGGTTTCAGAGAATTTTTTTTAAAGATTTTGTCAAAAATTGAATAAAAAAATCATATAAAATCCAAAACTCACTGCAGCATGACCACTTGAATAAATTTAGTGGAGACCCACTCAAGGTAGATCCCCACCAAGTTTGAAAAGGATCTGGCCAAAGGTTTTGGAAAAGTCAAAAATATGAATGTGAACAGACAACCATCCTACAAGCTCAGCTCACTGACAAGTCAGCTGAACTTAAAAACAAATGGAGAGCTGCTTATTGTGTCCCCAATTCCATCCAGTACAGCTCTCTGAATGCTGCAGACATGGCACCGACTTATAAATCTGGCTTGCAAGCTTCAACCTATACCTCTTATTATCTTGATGTATTCCTGGACATGGTGGTTAGCTTACATGTATGAAGCAATTTCCCCTTTTTCTGATCAGAAGATTCAGTCAACAGTTTACCTTGGTGCGTGTCGGGCACAAGGTGCCCAACAATTGCCATAAAAAGCTGTTGACCTGATGTTATCATGTTTATCTTGTCAGCTCGTACATAAATTTCTCACTGAAACATACTTGATTAACCAGATATTTACATGCAAGTAAATACATTAAATTAGATGACCATTTACATCTGGGTGATTTAGGGTGATTTTGAGAGGGAAAAGGTTCAGTCTCTTGTAAGCTTTATGGTTGGGTGAACATGCAAGAAAGGCCGTCCTGTAATAACTACATATATTCGTTTGCAGTAATCTCATACATGAAAACCCATGGCTGTCGTGTACTGTGTTTTTGGTGGGGGTTTTTTTTTCTTTCTTTTTTTTTTGAGAAACAAAAATCTTGATTCCATATTAGTTTTAACAGGTTTGGACTTGTGAAAAATTGGCCCTTAAATTAATAAGCACTTTTTCTAGGGCAATGCCCCCAATTCTATCATGGGCAGGAGGCAACAGCCAATCAGATGGCTGCATTTTAATATTTGACCAATGTTAGTGTCAGCACTAACCACTGCTCCATCATGCAATTTATAATGAATTTTTTTTACGAGGATCAAGAACATTTATCTATCCAAAAGAAACTATAATTTTGTGTTTCTATGCTTTAAATTTGAAGCAAACACTACAGTTTGGGGTGTTAAATTTTTTCAAGGTAGGCCTGAACGCTTTGTTTGTACCATCTGTTGACAGAACTGCAAACTTCCATTTGAAACAGTTGACCAACTGTTTCCAATATTTGGCATTCCTAATCGATTCCAAAATATGATGTTAAAGTTGAGCACAGTGTTTAGTCACAGTCGAACAGTGTTTGTTTGTGTGTGTGATGCTCCAAGGTTGGTAGAATAAATGGAACTCTTTGCTTGCATTAACTTAGAACCACTTAAATTCATTGCAGTAATTTTGCACTACGCGTAGTGATTGCAATGAAGTGCCACTTTACTCGGAGATCAGCTGGGTGACTGGTGGACCTGTGTAGGCCCACTATGCAAAAGGTGCTGCATTAGGGGTAATTATTAGAGATAGATTACGTCTAACCATGATAGAATAGACTTAAATAATGCTCCCCATCCAGTGATTGTGTGGATTTTATGACCTCTGTCGGATATAGAATCCACACAATCACTGAATGGGGGGTATTAAAGTCCATACCCACCACCCCCACGATATTACAGCAAACTATTAATTACTTCTGAGTAGCCTGAAATTGGAAAACAAAAGATCGCCAAGTTTCTAGCAAGTCAGCAGCTCACCTAGAATGTACCAAGTCTGTGAGAAGGAAACCAGTGCAACCATTTGCCTCAAACTGCAAAACAAACACTCCTGGTGCCCTAACCTTATCCTGCTTTAAAAAAAAAAAAAAAAGGTCTCAACAGCTTTTAGTCTCTCCACAAGACCAAAATAAATTTGGATTAATATTGATATGACTAATTGATATTGAAAAGTCCACTTTGAATTCTTTGCCTGAATATTTTAGCAAACTTCCTATGCCAGTTTGCTTCTTCTTCAAGTGAACACAATCAGCACTCATAACAATTTTATCAAGTGAAATTCGGGTTTAAACTGAATAAGGATAAAACTATGTGTACCCAGCGTGTCAGTGTTTGTGTCTGTCTCTGTTTAATAGTTGCTGGTAAACAGAACAATCTCCATGTTTTTCGCATTCCACTTGCATGCATAGTAGAAGCAATATATCTGGAGTTTGGTCTGCTTTGGAGAAAAGGTTAATAGCCACAAACAGCAAAACTAGTCCCACAAATAACTCTCATCTCAGTACAAGACTATGCTCTGGATACAGATAAAATGATTTTCAGGTGCATTACTTGTATCTGGAAGATTAGTACATCTGGAATATAAGCACAGAATGTTGACTGAAGACACCACACTGAGTAACAAGAAGCCGTCCATCTAAGTTCATTTCAACAGACATTGGGTAACGCAGACCATCAGCCACTGTTGCCAGATGTTGGATCAACTTTCCATATGGGGTATACATAGATACTCGATGGTAATCAGATTCTGCGATGATGATATTCCCATAGGGATCGAGGCATATTCCTCTTGGACAATGCAGTTTGCCAAATGTGAACAACAGTCGACCAGTCTCATTAAATGCCTTGACACAGTTATTTCTGAAATCACACACCAACAGTTGATCGTCCTCATTGACAGCCACAAAATATGGATTTGGAACCTTTTGGTCTTGAGTTGTGCGTGTCGTAAACCTTGACAGGAGCACTCCACTTGTGTCGTGAATACTTAAAGTAGCTTTCTCTGCATCAGTCATCACCAGGTCACCCTTGCTGTTGAAAGCCATTCCTGCCGGACACAGGAAAAAGCTTTCACCCAATCTGCTGACAAGTTCTCCATTCAGTGTGTAAACTTTGACGCATTCAGCTGTTTCATCACTCACATAAATAAGTCCATCTCGAGGGTTGCACTTAGCTCTGCGGGGTTTTATTTCATCTTTTCCCACTATGGATTTAAAGTTCCCTTTGTCATCAAAGATTTGTATACGGAGATTGTTCTTGTCACAAACAAGGAAGCCACCATCCGGGAGGAAACTTGCATGCACGGGCCAATCAAATTTGCCTGGCTCACTTCCCAAACCAGACAATTTATACAGTAACTTGCACCTGATCGCAGATTGCTTCTGACGTTTCTTAGGTGACATGGTTGAGGATTCCGTTGCTGTTGCTCCAATGTCTTCGCTGTCCAGGGCAGTGGTGCCAGATGGAATGTTGGCTGCTGCCAGAGACTCGATTCCTTCTGCATCAATACACCCAAGATCATTCCTAAAAACTGATCGTGAAACGCCGTCCACCAAAATGCAGATCTGCTGGTAAATATATTCAAACTGTTCATTAGTGGTTTTTTCTGACAAACATTCTTCAGTGATGTCATAGATACTCTTCAGTTCTGCAAGTTGTCTGTACAGTTTGTCTTGTTCACTTGCCAGTTGTGCCATGGAGGGAGCATGGCTTTCTTCAATTTGCGCTCTTGTTTGTTCCTTCATGTCTGGTTTTTTCATTTTCTCTGTAGCCGTGGCAATTTCGGCTTCGACTGCAAATTTAATATGATTTTCAATGGCATACAGTTGCAAAATCTTGGCTCTCAACTGAGATAGCGCATCTTGCAAAGGCACCAAGCGTTGTCCCAGTATTTTCTTTTTGGCCGACACGGAAATTTCACTTTCATGGTCATGTTCACCTGCACCCACATCACCGGATTTTCCACTGCCCGGGTCGTTCTTACAACACAGATTCCGCAGTATCTCCAGTGTCCTCTGCACTGTCATGTCAGGGCGAAAATCTGCGACGCCATTAGGTGGAACTGTCAGCAATTCGCGACAGGTTGGACATGACAGCTTGTTGCGGTGTTGCAATTTGTAGATGTCATAATGCCGCTGAATACAATCTTGACAAAAAGTGTGAAGACATGGCAACACTTTGGGTGCGTTGAACTGATCTAGACAGATAGCACATGACAACAAATCTTCTCCAAATCCACGTTTCCCTGCCATTTCGTCATTTGTTGGTGAATAAGTAATGCCAACCTCCTCCGTGTGTTGGTTTATGATTTGCTTCTTTGAATGTCAGAGTTAAAGGCCGTTCTGTTCTAAGCGACATCTCGCGGTTGGTCAAACAACTATATATCATCACAATGGTACATGTGACTATGTAACCTTACACGAGGTATTTATTTCTGCCTTTCTGTTGGTTCAGTAATTTTAGAAGTGCACAAAATTTCCTGATCGGTGAAGTTTTACTTGCAAAAATTATTTAATTGGATAATGCTCAATAGCATTTTTTTTTTTATTCACCTTCGATCATAGGGTGACAGTGCATAATTACGTCCTGAAGTAAACTTCGAACACGTTCAATAATATATAATATACGCAGACAAACAACCTTTAGTCCATTACCAGGTTCAATGAACATTCAGCGCTGATCATTCAGTAGGCCCATTTGACTGGAACTATAGAGCGCAGGCCCGTAACCAGGGGGGGGGGGGTTCGAGGAGTTCAATCGAACCCCCCTTTTCAAACGAACCCCCCTTTTTGTCAAACGACCCCCCCCCCCCCCCCCAAGTAACATTGTGAAACTTATTTAAAGCCAGGCACCTAGTACACAGGTGCAGTGAATGTTGATCATTGGCGCCCTTTTAATATCGCCGCTTTGCCTCATAGATATTTATCATTTAAAACGTCATATTCTTCAAAATAAAATATACTCACAATTGTGGAGCTCGTTTCTCATGTTTTAAATAATTTCTGAGCTTTCACTTGAAGCTACGCTGTCCTTTTGAATGGTAAAACGTTTAACTCTTTCAGGTTCATCCCCGTATTCAAGACTGAGTCAACAGCTATATAGTGCACTTTGCATGACACAAACTCGAAAACTGTTGATCCAGTCTCGTTGTGCATTACATGATTAAAAGCCCTGCGGAAAGCTGTTGACTTAGCCTATATTATTTTTCAAAAATTAAATCTAGACATAGGTCTAGCATAGTATACATATATCATATTAAAGAGTACTAGCTCTATGAACGATTTGATATATGTGCCTATTTAATATGTTGGTCTTATATAGCCATTAGATAAACATGATGGATCTCATTGAAATGCTCAAATATCATTGGATGTATTCGTTGGAAAGGTCTTTTCACGAAGAATACAAATATGAAATTGTTATATTGATATTGTATCATCACTGAGGGTCCGTATATATACGGACTCAGACTGCAAAATGTTAACTTGATTCTTCATGATGAAAGGCATAGCCTCTTTTCTTTATGATGGAAGCCATAACTCATTTCTTCATGGTGGAAGCCACAACTACTGTGTTAATTTGAGAAAAACTTAGGAAAAAATTCTCTTCAAAAGCTGTCCTCGGTACATGTGACAGCAATGTGATTGTCACTGAGTGTGAAATGTATCTCAAAATTCACAAGGCAGTCTAGGGCACAGAAAAGTACATATTCATATTGATAATATATATAGTATTATACTTTATTAGTCTAAAGGGATAGTCTATCTCATCAGAATTATAATGAACTAGCCGTATACCCGTGAAAATCACGGGTTTTTTGAAAGAAAGATCAACCGTTTTGATAACATTCATTGTAATGTAGGCTGATTCACTGGGAAATAAAGACAAAAAATAAAATCTTTGATAGTAGTAGGGGTAATCATTATTATAGCGTTCAAACAAATACAAAATTACATGTGGGCCTACAGGTAGATCTATATTAAGAATCACTCATTTCAAGATTTCATGGAAGACTATTTCAAAGTTGTGCAACCAAATAATATTGATTTTGATTATTTTTAATATTAAGTCCTTGTAATCGCTCCCACTGTAGGCCTACATGGAAAATGGAAAGCTGAAAGTTGTGTTTTCCCGCATTTTTTTCCAAAGTCAGATTGCGTGGGGGGGGGGGGGGGGGAGGGGGTCTTTCTGTTATGTCGGGCAAGGCCTGCACGTCAGACGGCTAAAAATGCGTTTTCGGCTAGTGTTCACGTTTACTGTTTTCAAGTGGAATTTCAAAAATTATTCAGAAGCATAGGCCTATATATAACATAGACCTGCATGTAGGCCCTACAACTGACCTTTATATAGGTCCTACATTTTCATCAAACAAAATGCAAATAAATTGAATTTGTCAATGAAACCAAGTAATGAAAGATAGTTTTTAATGTTGCACTTAAAAAAACTAACTTTGTGCAAGAAAATGTATATTATGTGGACAATGATCGGCTATGCACGCAAATTCAGTAGACTTGTAGAGCTCCAGGGCCTAGTGCCTATGTAGGCCTAGGCTTACATGTAGAAGTCAGAAACAACTCGCAGCGATGAACGCTAGGTGGCTGTCTATCTACGTCGCTTGTCCTTATATAATGACGTCATTCAAAATACAAAAGATTTGCCCTAAAAAATCGATTAATCGCCGATATTTATCGATTGGCCCAACGAAATGAAAAACGGTGAGAAAACCACGCTCAGGGGGCCCAGGGTAACACGTGGCCCGAATTTCAAGGCATTTCATCCAGTAGTTTTAAAGTTTTTCTATACAAAGCTGTGTATTATATATAGTCGATATCGCTGAAGTAAATCACTTCAATATTTTTTGCCGTGAAATAAGCATATATGAAAGACAGAAAGTAAGGGCAAAACCCCCCTCAGATTGCAGGAAATGCTGTTTTTAGGGGTTCTTTTTTGAAAAATTTCCCGGGGGAGCATGCCCCCGGACCCCCCTAGTAGAGCTTCGCGCCTTTGGCGCTCGCCAATGTCACTTTATCATTGCAAAACGAACCCCCCCCCTTTTCAAAAGGCTGGTTACGGGCCTGGAGCGGACGTAGCCTGGGCTACTCTGTGTTTACCCATCCTAATTTTATCAACAACAAAAAAAAATCATTTGTAAATAACACTGAACTTGATTAGATGTAGGCCGCTAGATCTTTTATGAATATCAAAAACGAATTTTCTATGTATTGAAATTGATCTACAAAAAATAAACGCTGAATGAATATTGATGCAAATATTAAATTATGCATTTATTGTCATGTTTCAAATTTATTGACGATTATCATGGTTGAATATTAAGCCTATTAGACCTAAATTTTAATTCAGACAAAATAGGCCTAAATATGCACATTTGGGAACTTCAGATAGATTGAGATATATACAAACATAACAAGACAGAAGACGAGAGAATAGACAAATTAGAGACAAAGTCAAATAGAGATAAAAATCAAAGAACAATCATGCATACCGTAGCTCAAGAAAAAGAAAATGAAAGTGCAAGGTATGGGTTGGCCTACTTGGGGAAACAGACATAGAAAATCTGAGGAAGGAGTCTACAGACATTCATGAAGAGGTTAAACAATCTGGTTTACCAAATGTTTATGGATGCAGGATTCATCTTTTTAGTAGGTTGAATACAGAATTTATAAGGGAACATCCCCGAGGTTAAAAGGATAATATCGTTGTAGACTTTTTAAGAGTTTGGTTGACCAATAAGTAATTCAGGGCCTTTAGGCTTTGTAACCACATGGTAGCAAAGGAATCAAATCATGCAGGGGCTAGAAACTTTCCTGATGACATTGATCAAAATTAAGGAAGTCAATTCAGGGGCAGTTTTGGGTCCATTCAAAGATAATCCATTCAGCAGAAGGTTGATCTTTCACCTTTAAATTCAAGACTGAAGAGTAACACTTCATTAAGAAGGGTTAGGTGTATATTGGATTTAAGTGTCCCTGATGGTGATGGGGGTAAATTACGGAATACGGAGAGATATACACTTGGGAGAAAAAGTGTGTGCCAGATACCATTCCGCAGATAATCTTGTTGAACAAGTAAAATGGAAAGGCCAGGGCTTCGCTTTGTTCAAATGGGATTTAAGAAGAGCTTACCAACAATTTCCTGCACACCCAGGGGACTGGAACATGTTGACATATCAGAGGAAAGGGCAAATTTATATACAGATAAGACAGTCCAGATGGAGTTGCGTTCATACGCATACATATGACAAAGAACTACAAATGCAGTTGGCTTTGCTCACGAAAAAAAAAAATGGATTTAAAGCCATTATCTATCTAGATGATTTTGCTGGGGATAAAACTGGGAAAAGCTACAGCAGCATATGATTGTCTGGGAAAGGTATTTTTCGACTGTGGAATAGAAAGTGCTCAAATAAAACAGTTTCACCCGATACGGACAAGCAAAAATTTATGGAAGGACAGACACGAGCGATGCAGTGAGCTGTTGTCACCAGAGCTAAAAGCACACACTCATACACAAGAGGCTCACGAGTCCATTATATGCTCTGCGGACATATAATCTGATGACCCTCACCAAAAGTTTATGACCCAAAGAAATTAGTCAGGGCAATGTTCACAAGTTCAGACAAAGTGGGTATGGTGGCATGATTAGCCTTATTCTTTCTCAAAATATTGAATTTAACTCTTTCAGCATGGGAGAAGACTGTAGTTAAATATTTGGCAGGCTGCAGGAAGTGACTGCAGTGCAAATTTAAATAAATTTTTATAATTTTATCAAATTTTTAAGATTACCCGTAAGGTTTCCCATGATTGTAAATACGACTATTATAAAGCAATGTTGAAGTGGCGCATTGTTACTGGTACTATTTACTCCACTTCCTACTTTATTATTTTTACTTTGGGGATATAGAATATTTAATGGTACTTTGTATTTTCAAAATTCCTAGAATCTCAGCAATCAATTGGGTTTACCATGGGATAAATATACAGGGAAAGTGTTAATGCGTTTTGCTTCACATGTAGGTGGCACCACCAAATTTCAATGCACTTTTTGTCTTTTTGCCCAGTACGCTGTATGCGTATTAATTTCCCACCACAAAGCACGGGTTTGACGCCAGGTGATCACGGGGGACATGCGGGTTACATCACTATCACTAACAGGGACATTATGTTCATTTCTCACAAAAATAGCGTTTTTTGAGGACTTTACCGTCACAAATGCCAAACTGGTATTCATCTGGTATTTCCCAAGCTATATATAAAGAAAAAATTCCATCTGCCTTTAGTAAATATTCTTCATTTCCAAAATATTAGTAATATTCTGCTTGTCCCCACAGGTACCGACCCGCATCTCGCCATATCCTTCCAAGCGAGACTAGGCAATCAGGTATGCAGTTCTGGCGGGAAATTTATATACATATCTCATATTGGCATCTCGATCAAGTTTTCTCTGATTTTTCAAAAAACAGCATTCCCAGTATTTTCAAATTTTGGCCTAAATATTACATGTTACCATACATGTAGGTGGCACCACCAATATTGAATACGACCTGCATTTCTGTACATTTTAAAAGTCCTGAAAGGTATATGGGGCTACCTTGAAAACTGTGGACTGCATTGCACTCACAGGTAAAAGTTTATGGAGGGACAGAAGAACGAACAGACAGATGATTGGTCACATAAGCTCTGCAACCTATGGTCAGCAGAACTAAAAACAAAATCAACTGTTGGGTCTTTTTCCATGCCCAGCCCAGCACATTCTTACAGAGTGATATGGGACTTGAAGAAACTTAAAAAAAAAACACATATCAACATAACATATTTTATTGTCTCCTCAATCTACTTTACATCCAGTTGTGTCTTACAAAATCACACCAGCCTCACGTGAAAACACCTTTTACAGTTCTAATGTTAAATGATGATTTATTAAAGAGGGAAAATCAAAATACCATCAATATTTGATGTAAAATATGCATGAACATGTCTAAAATGTATTGGGTTTCTAAAATATATAAATCTACCTGTTGAAAGGGTTATATATCCACAACACACAGAACAAAATAATATGCACAGACTTTTTATGACTGCTCCATGAAGGAAGTTACAGAACTAGAGCCAAATTAACTTTACCTTTTGATTTCATTTTTTCTTCTTTTTTTTTTAACCTTTGATCTTCTTAATTTTACATACTGGTATTTTTTAATATGCATGTTTTGGTCAGCAGACACCTGTATATTGTGTCTCTCTTTTATACTGTGATAAATATATGCACCAAAAACCATGAAACTGCAGGCCCTACTTTGCCTTACTAGGGCAATGAACTATATAAGTTTCTTTTAGATGCAGCGGATAAATCCAAAAGGCCTTGACACAAATGAAACTATTAAAAAGGATGACATTTATGTGCAGTTGAAGAATCACCAAAAAAATGTGCATATTATTTGTATCATACTTTTCCATGGTAAAGATGCTACTGTTATGCATTGATCTCTGCCTTCATCATCCACCAAACACTATACCACCAAACACTACATCAGAGTTAATGAATTAAACAGAACCTTCTGCTGACAACAATATAGCTTCAGTTGGGAGATTCTGTGCACGGAAATTTCGGAAAGTTAACCACGACGAGTATAATATGACTTTATGAATATCTACAGTAAATATTTCAAACCACTACTGCTGCCTTCTCTCATGGAGTGTGCCAGTCCACTTACTGCACAGTACCGCACACTGGAGGACAAGAAACCCCCGAGAAAAAAATATCAAATGAACTACATCCATCCATTTGGCAGAAAACAGTTTTGTAACCAACACTTTCAGAAAAATTCTATGCTGTTTGCTTTGGTCATTACGTATGGTGTAACAAAAGCAAATAATGATGCATCTATGTGAGCTGACAAAGCACAGTTCACCTATTTGACTGGGTACTTTTCCCTTTGCAAACTGACTATTGATCTTTGTCTGGCCTCATTCACACGTTTAAAAGCATCATGAAAAAAGCAACTTTAAAACCAACACATCTTTAATACCACACTATTAATTACACAAATTATTTAATTCTGAGTACACATGTACAAATTAAAATACATTCTCTGATGACAATCCTGTACTTTCCGAAGGACCTTCTACTCAGTAAAGAAACAAGTAGTTAAAAATTATCAGAATGATCTTCAAACTATGCTTATGAATGCAACATTTATGATATAGTTTCACTGCATATCAAAAGAACCAGTACTGTTTCATAATGAACTGGATATATTTAATGAGCAAGACCTTATGCAATTTATGATTTAGTTTCACTTGATAGATTATTGAGCTACATGGTGCTGCTGCTTTTACATACAAAGCATGACCTACTTTCATTTTATGTATGTAACTGAATTTGCTTCAGTTTACAAAATAATAGAACTACCCCATGGTCATGTGCTTTCAGACATAATGTAAGATCTAGTTTCACTTTTTAAGGAACTAGAGTCAACTTTAATCAGCGAATTATCTCAAAATATGCTTTTATATGATACACTCCAGTTTCACTTTCACATTAGAGAATAGCTAGTTTCACTTGACAACTGATGTAACCAATTATAACAATATATCTTCCTAAGCAACGTGGTATAGCTTCACTTTATGAAGGAATTACTTCCCCTTTGAATCACTGAATTCCCATATCATATGCTTTAACAAAAACGATCAGTTTTACTTTTATAAAGTAATGAATTAATACACTTCAAGATCTTGATGTTACAACTACTGTATAACAAAGTTTCATTTAACCAAGAAGATTTTGCTTTGCAAATCAATATAATTACAATCTGTAACAGAGAGATATTAAACTGAAGACTACAGCAAACTCATGAAATCACAGATAATTATCACACAAGGACAAATTTTATTTATCTCCAAAATATAGTATCATGTCAAATTATTTAGCACATGCACTGATATAGCTGTAGAATTTCACTAAAAGTCAATTAAACAAGAGGCCCATGGGCCTCATGCTCTGCTGACATAATTTGATGACCATCATCAAAGATTCATTTTCGGACATGCATTCCTTCCATGATCTTGATAAATTACATATGATATAACATCAAACTTCCACATGAACAGACAATTATGGTACACTCGGTATCATTACCATTATTCTTTATCAACACATTGAATTTAGTGTCCTTTTATTAAGTGATTAATGACCTTGAAGAGTAGATCAAGGTAACAAAACATACAGCGGTACCTGCCGTATGCAACCATTGTAGTAAACAGCCACACACTGCTTTTTGTGGCCACTATGCTTGGACATAACCTGTGTCAGTTTCCTTGTAAATTTACCAGCACTGACAGGTTACCTGCTGTATGTGGCCATTTTTTCTTGGCTGAAGGGGTGGCCACATACAGCAGGTACCACTGCATTACACACAACATTTTATAATTGGCCTAATGCATATTTGGTGCAAGATTTGTAGTTCCAGCTGAATTTATAATCACAAAATGAAATCAATGCACTTTTAATACATGTACATTTGACGCTAGTTCCACTTATCAACTGTGATACCACCATGACTCCACACATAATAAAGCTTTCTCTGTATAATACAGTGGTCCCTGTCTTGAGAGACTGCCCCTAGGGCAGGTGGTGGTCTTTCATTAGAGGTATAACAACATGGAAAAGATAGCACAGTGTACCGAGACAGCCGTTTTAAAAAGATATGCAGTCTTTCATAGGAGGGGTCTCTCAAGACAGGTACCACTCTATTCTGTAATGGTATGTTGATACATGTGCAACATCTGGTTCCAGTAGCCCTGTTTTTCTCAACAGATTGAATTTAATGTGTTTTCAACAGCTTTTGGTCTGTATCCTTTGTAATACTGCAGGTATCTTCACTGAATTTCAACACTTTTTTTTGTCTTTTTGCCTGATTGACATAAGCACTAAGTTCTTTGATAATTCATGAAAACTCTTCAAAAAAAAACCCCAGGTATTATCAATATTTTACATCTTGGCCTGTATATTATGTAACACTACAGGTGGCCCCACTAATATCTAGATCAACCTAGAGTGTTACATAATATATGTATATGTTATACACTTGATAAATCGTGAAAATTAAATGGGGCTAACTTGAAAACTGTGGACTGTACCACGTGCACAAGCAAAAGTTTATGGACAGACATACATGAGTGATCACATAAGCTCTGCAACCTATGGTTAGCAGAGCCCAAAACAAGAAACTATCAAAAGACATCACACCATATGCTCTCCCATCTTGCTGCTTTGCTTTTATGAAGTTAGTATTCAAGCTAAATCAGCCACAAAGCTAGTGCTGTGAAGCACTAGGTTTGTGGCTACCACACGCTCATGTGCACTACAGTCTATTCCAGGGGGGGGAAGGCATTTATTTACCTTTGACATGTGCAAAAAGCAATGCCCAGCAACAATAATGATGTCACTGAAAATTAGCATAAACAAACGAAAGTTGACCCAAAAAACAAAAACGGAGCAGCCCATAAAAGTTAGGATAACATGAAGATTATATGTTTGCCAGAACTTACTGCATCAGTATTTAAACTTGTTTTTGTCATGAATCTGGTTCTTGCCCAGTATGTAATTCAAGTATTTACTGTCAATAATATGAATTAAATTGTAGAACAAGGATATTGTGACATGAAATATATATATATTTATATCTGGATCTTTGATTTGTCAGTCACAAAACCACATTGTATATATATATATATATATATATATATATATATATATACACACACACACACACACACAATCCAACGTGGTTTTGTGACTGACAAATCAAAGATCCAGCAAAATGGATCATCTATTAAAGCATAGAAAGCCAAAAGACCAAAGAAAACTGGCACCCTTTCCACCGTTAAAAATACCACACAAAATTCAAAATTTTCTCATCATAAACAAATCTTTGAGAAAATATCAAAGTATTAACTTTCTGAAAGAACATAAGTGCACCTCTTGAAGATATTTTGCAATGCAAAGACAGGAACTTCAAAAGATGACAATGATTGGAGTAATGGTTTCCACCACAGGGGACTATTTCTCATGAAGCATTCAATGCAATTTTACAAGTTACAGGACTCCATACTTTTTTTTTTTAATGCTTGTTCAGGACAAGTACAATTTCTGTTGGCACATTGTTTGATTTCTCAGAAATTTGCCAAGTAAGCAATCACTTTTGGACCACAGATCAATCAACACAGTCATCATGTGCAGTTTTAGAAGATCAATGGTGACATTGGGATAAGACTACAGTACAAAATATTTGAATTGCTGAAGGGCACCGCTGGTCAACGGGGTCACCTGCCACCTGCCACACCTGATTGGTCAGAAAATGTCAGGTGATCCCACTCAGGTAAATCCCATAAGACCACCTGTTGCTGTCAGTAAGATGGTCTTGCATAGTAGCTGTCACTGCAATAACACTTCCAAGGACATGAAACGGCACGCCATCTGGTGACCCTGGTGGCCACCAGGTGTTGCACACATATCAGGTGGCAAGTAGAATTTGATACTTACAGGTCCTGTGCATGATTTTTGCACCTTTTTTTTCTTTTTCAAAGTACTAGCATACTCCATTTTTCTTCCAAAGCATAACAGAAGGTAACTAAAGCATTTCTGCTTATTCCTTGTTTATAAAACATGATGAATGGACAGAAGGTCCAATGGCACATTTGATTCCATTCCAATTTACATTAATGGTTGCAGCATTCATCCATCATTATTTTACCACTCTAAAAGATTTTTAAATTAGGATACTACTATATGTTTATTTCCCAGCCCCATAAGTTGTTACAGTGTTTTCAGAATTATATTTACTGAATAGTCCTTGTCCCATGTAAATCTTTGTTCATTATCATATTATCATTTCACATTATCTTACAAATTACCCCACTTTCCATGGAGCAACTGAAACTTTAAAAATGTTGAATTATGTAATTATTATGCAAAATTTGGTTCTCAAATGTACAAAATAAAAAAATAGCACACACAAACATGAAGAGAGGGAAAACTGTCCTAGTAGATAATGCAACTTGTTGGACTTGTCTAAAAAGAGGCTCCATCGTCAGCTAGTCAAAGCTATGCCACATGATGTGGACATTTCGAAAACCAAAACTGGCAAGAGTGTATTACTGATTCAATGTGAAAACTGACGGTACAACATCTTTCAATTAATCTGCACACTAGAAACTTAAGAAATGTCAGTGACACATCAGCAATAAGAATGACTTTAATTTTCCCAACTAAGGTTCGTTCCTTATTTAAACCAATACAGTTACAAATGTACAATACTTAATTGCTAACTCATTTTTCTAGAATCTATACGATTCTATACATTTTAATCAATGGCGCAAAACCTTATTAAAACCCTCATCATCTGCTGGTTCCCTCACAATCAGTTAATAGCTATGATATGCTCCCTGCCTTTGCATATCCATTCGCATCATACTGATAAGCAAGCACGTGAGCTATGTAGTCACTCCAAATGTTCATCATTAAGTTCAATTGATGATGATGGAAATCATCGTGATCTCTGTGCCACTGATTTATCCAGCCATCTTGAGGTGAAGTAGTTAAACGTGAATGAAGTGAGAGATAAATGCCAACGTCTAACATGAGATGATGAGACTGACAATAAACTTTTATTTTTTTCCTTACGCTTCCTCTTCTTCATCATTTTCCTCTTCCTCCTCAATGTCTTCCACTTCTGCTACTTGCTTGCTCTTCTTCCCCCTCTTCAAGAAGGCTTTGCCCTCCTTAGCTGTATTTTGCATGGTACCTGCCCGCTTCACAGCTGGTTTGCTGGTTCCACGTGACTGTGCCCGGGTACGACGTCCCTCTGAGGCACTTAGATCCCCATATATGGCTTGCGCTGAAACAGAATAATGCACGAGTTCATCATGTTAATAATTATTGTACAATTGCCGCCTATCACGTCGCTTGTCTAGCTGTAGGCAAGCCCAGAATCCTACAACTTGCATGTCTACCAGCTCAGGACAAGTTAAATTCCAATTAAAGCAAGTTAAAATCTCAAAGCAGTAGCCACTGGTAACCCTGCGGACAACCCAATACAGTGAAAACTCTTTATAACGACACCATCTGTTTCCTATAAAATGTGTCGGATAACTGAATGTGTCAGATAAATAAATCAAACTGGAAAGAAAATGAACTTTTGCCATTCAAAACTTGTGTCATTATAATAAGTATATCAAATATCTAGATGAGTGTCATTGTAATCAAGTTTCACTTTATTTTGGTTTTCTAAACGTTATTTTCATAACTGAAAAAGCAAATTGAAATGGAGGGCTACTAAAATACCAAAACTACTAGCCTTGAACCCTATTACACACAGCCAGTTCCTCATGCTCCAAGTATGCCATTTCTATTCCATTCTGCCCCTCCTCACGACAGTCCCCAGGTTTCTGGGTGCCACGCTTTTCTTTTTCTTGGGATGTGGCCTAGAAAGAGGGATGGGCTCTGTACTGTGATCTTGAAAAATCCCAGTTAATTCAATCATTTACTTGCATTTACTTTCTGTCCAATGATTTTGGAACCTCACAACAAGCCTAGTGCAAGTCAAATCATGATTGATAGTGTAATCTAGGCCTCAAAGAGGTCACAGAGACAGCAGATGGATGGACGGGTGAACACATTAAGTACTGTATGACTTGTGAGATGTCTTGCTGACCAGTACCTACCCTCAGCCATAGTTTTGGCAATGGTGCTTGCACGTTTAACACCTGGTTTTGCACCTCTGGCCTTTGTCTCCTGCCGTGTGTCAGCCAACTTTTGGCCACCCAACAACGTCTTTGCTTCCTGAAAGACACATATAAACCATGGTCATGCCATTCACACTTTAAAGATATGCTAGTTCAGCAATCCTGCTACCAGATGGCAGCACAATGAGACACTGGCTGCCAATCCAAACAAATTCTAGGATGTGGTTTAAAAGGATGACCAGGGACACAGTTTCTCCCATGTAATCAAAATATTCTTGAAACACTTCATTTGTCAATTAACATAAATTTCTAACTAAAAATGCAATCTGGAAACATACCTGTTACATCATTAATTAAATTTTCAATGTACCATAAACACACTCACATATACGTACAGTGGTACCTCTCTTGAGAGATCCCTCTAATGAGAGACCGCATATCTTTTTAAGACCGCTCTCTCAGAACACTGTGCTGTCTTTTCCATGTTGTTGTACCTCTAATGAAAGACCACCTGTTTTGAGAGACCACAATTTGACCTGCCGTAGGGCGGTCTCTCAAAAGAGGTACCACTGTATATACAGCAGCCATGATATATAGATCCATTTGTTTCACATGACCTGTGACGTAAGTATTGACTTACAGAGTCATCCTCCATGGCACAGATGAAGGCATATACATGTACATCCTGCCCTTTTGTGAGGTGGGGGGAAAATTGATCCCAGGTCACACAGATGAAAAGTGAGGGAGTCATTACTGAGCCAGTCATGTATGATGTGATTGACACCAAAATGAAAAACACAAGAATGCCAGAAAACAAATATATTCAACATGTACAAAGTCCATGTTCCTAAAAGGTGGAAGGACAGCAATCATCCTCTGCTTCATGCCAGGTACCTAGCCTTGAACATAAATACAGGTACAGTAGAATTCCCAATTTAGGACCACCTTGATAAAGAGACCATTTTTATATTACAACCACCAAATTTATAGACCCATTTTTGTTTATCCTTAACTAAATTATATCCCCATTAAGACTGCTTCCCAATCAAGACCACAATTTTTCCATTAGGTGGTCTTAATGGGGAGATTCCACCATACACTCAATATGCTTCACAGGTCTGTGCCTATGGTATCCTCTATACACTTGTAAATACAGACACAGTCAACTCGGCCAGTGTTAAACTGTACACAGATTTAACAACTTCCTTTGCACACGTTGAGTTCAGAGTACCCGAAAGAAGCGAGTGACATCTGACTGAAGAGGACTTGTTTTGTCACTGTGGAAATATTGGTATATATGTATATGCTATATGTACTGGACTGAAAGGTCTTGGGGGGGGGGGAACTTTAATGTTGGAATAATTATCATCATTCAGGTAAGTGTAACTTTTGATGTTACTACCATATCAAATTTAAGCTCCCAAAGCACTTGGTAACTATCAAAGCAAGTTCCAGTGGTGCACCTAAATTTGGAACTTTCAGCTGTATCACCTGGTATTTAAATCAACACAAAACATATGTAATTTCCCAACATCTTGTATCAAAAATAATGCGGATGGGGATTTACAAGGACAAGGGGTGATTACAAAGAACAACACACTGGTATTTAATTAGTTGAAAAGCTGACGATGAATCTAATCACCTTAGCAGTGGCAGCCATAGTATTATCCCGAGCCATGCGAGCTTTTTTGGCGGGTGGTTCTTTTTCTGCTTGGATCTCGTCGATCTTTTTCTGTTGATGTCTGGTCAGTGCATCTTCATCTGGTTTGCCTTTGGCATCCAAGTAGCTTTCTGCCTCCTGAGGACATCAGAGAAAATCAGTATAAAACTAGGAAAGATGATTTGCTGCATAGCAAATCAGTGTGTGTGTCCTCAAAGCATATTGGTATGGCAATGTACAATTATTCCATAACACAGGAGTAGAACTTGGAACGGCATTTCTATCTATGATGGCTTTCAAGTTATTCAAGATTTAAAATTTCTAATGGTGCTATTTCACATAATTCAAATTGTTACAACTTTTATATTTAATTCATCAGGTGTGCAATGGTCAACGACCCCCTAGTAGAAGTTTGAATGACATCTCTATCTATTACAATGTTGAAGATATTAAAGATTGAAAATTTCAAATACTGCTAATTAGCATAATTTAAATTGCTACAACTCTTGTTTTAGCTTCATTACATGCACAACGGTCAACAACCCTCTAGTAGAAGTTAAAATGACATCTCTATCTATAATAGTTTTGAAGATAGTCAAGTTTTAAAATTTCAAAATGCTGCTAATTAGCATAATTTAAATTGCTACAACTTTTGTTTTAGATTCATTACATGCACAATGGTCAATAAACCCCTGGTAGAAGTTGAAATGACATCTCTATCTATAATAGTTTTGAAGATATTCAAGATTTAAAATTTCAAATGCTGATAATTAGCATAGTTTAAATTGCTACCACTTTTGTTTCAAATTCATTAGATGCGCAATGGTCAAAAACTCTTTAGATGAAGTTGGAATGACAACTCTATCTATTATACTTTTGAAGATATTCAAGATTTAAAATTTCAAATGCCCCTAACTTGCATAATTTTAAACATTTTCATTCCTTTGCATAAAAAGGTCAAACTCCTTGTATGTAGGTACAATCATGCCAAGTAGGGAGTTTGTTTGTATAATAGTGTCCGAGAAAAGTGTCGGACAAATTCACAGGTACAGACAGACAGACAGACAGTCAGAAAGAAAGAAAGAAAGAAAGGAGGGAGGGAGAGAGAGAGTGAGAGAGAGAGAGAGAGAGAGAGAGAGAGAGAGAGAAAGAAAGAAAATAAGAACAGAAAAGTTTACTTCAGGGGCTGTATAAGGGATTTGATTTGCACACTATAACTTCACACTCTTAATTTTCCCCTAATCATTTAGATTCTGAAAGAATCAATGAATCTGTAATGCCAACCTAGAGAAAAAAATGTATAATTTGACAGAACAATTCTAAACAGAAACTCAGTGATGCAAACATTCTTCATATCAAGTTAGTAAAACTGAAATTTTGTTCCTTCAATGTGCCACAACGGGACATATATACTGGGATCCTGTGGTGCCACCCAGCCTGCAGCAAGGTGGGGGAGAGGGCAGGTTCATGTATTAGGCAGACCAAATGAGCTTCTGTAGCAAAAACAACAATTTGTGAAAGCAGAAAGCCAAAGAAATGTCATTAACTAAGTTTTAAAACATACAACTGTAGGGTCAATGATTTTCCGTTTTAAAAAAAAAGAGGAATTCCACTTCATCAGAAAAAAATTTTCAAATTACATTTCACAAGGGGGTTCTTTACAAGCACCCTCAAAATAGCACTGAACCAGATGCTCATCCTTAAGAACACATAGATCTACTTCAGTTTAAATTTGCAATGAACAAGTGCTAAATGAATTCTTTACCCTTAAAAATATATCACAATTTTTGGGCTGTCATTTCACTAAGTTACAGCATTTTGCTAAACCCATTGTTGAGTGGATTTAAATTGGTATATGAAAAAATTGACATTTTTGGCAACCTTACCACTATGGTGTATACACACTCGTTCATTTGAAAGAGATGTGACATGCATCTGGTCACTCATCTCAGCATTATGAGGTACTTGTGTACCAAATTTGAGCCACACTTATCCATGCATGTTTCAGATAGCGTGGCTACAAAGACAGATAAGTAAAGAACAGACAAGCCAAAAAACATAATGCCTCCCCCACGAATAACACCAATGATTAGCAATATAAACAAGCTTTGGAAAAATTGTGCTGATGGTCATGAATCCCACAACACGCCATGCACTTGTAACCATGGGTCTTGCGGCATGCACTATGGGGTCTGATCAATAGAATGGTCAACAAACCATACAGCTTAGTGGACCTTTTTGTGGTAAGCAATACATAACAAAAAGAATAAAGCCACTTGTTTGCAAATCAAGTTTCACAATCAGGGTAAGTTATTGATACAAGTCTGAACGCATCGCAACCACTGGATTATTCATGATTTTATCAGTATCCACGCCTGGCCCAGTAGCCAGCCTAACTGTACAATCAACCGACACAAAGCAGGCTTACAGTTAGGCAATAAAATATCTAACCTTGGCAGTGCCTTTCATTGTGGTATGCTTGGAGAGCTTTGGTTTGCTGGGTTCTGCGTCCCCACTGGCACCCTCCGTGTCACCATCCTTTTTGGCATGCTGGTCCATCAGAAATGGTTTCTTCCATTGTGTCAAGTTCTTTTCTAAATATACCTGCCCCTCCTACAAAATAAAAGCACTTTTGTAAAAAAGTCATTCCAGCAGTTTAATTTTTGGCCTACACAAACCCAAGTTTAACTCCTACAGACAATATGCCCATTTAGAAGTGCTCTGGTCACTATCTTGATTGGCCATGGAGCAAAGAGAGTTGGTACGTGCTTTTTTTTTGGAGGGGGGGGGGGGTCCACCTTCTCAAGATACTTTACTTGGTACTTTTTATGTCACTTATACAAGACCATCCATCTGGAGAGAGCACAACTAAATCCTTCCTAGAAGTGGTTCTTTGAAAACAGGTTTCACTGTTTTCAGACATGGGTAAACAAAGCCTGCAACCATGACCAAATGAATAATTCCAAATTTTATCAGACTGATGGGAATTTACTTTTCAATTTTTTTTATCACTCAGCGTTTTTCATTGCTCAAATATTGAAATTACATAATCATAAGTTTATCAGGAAGCTTCGTGAAATACAAGCATCCTTCACTGTGTGACTGACCTAAAAATTGAATTCTCTGTGGAAGTATTTCAGTGCAGTTCTGTGGCTATACATGTACAGGGATACATTTGCAGCTTCTGAAGCCTTTCCTGTCAAAAATTGCACAAAGGCACCCCCATTCAAAATGTCTGCTTAAAAACTTGGACTTCACTATTCATTAGATAAGAAAACATGATCTTAAAGGTGAGCAGTAGATAACCCATGCCAAATTGCCAACATATACCATAAGTGAATATCTCTCCCTAGCACTGATGGGGTGCTACAGACAACGGCTGTTGGCTCAGTCTTACTGTAGAAATAGATGATATATCAATGCGTACACCTGGCTCAGTCTTACTGTAGAAATAGATGATATATCAATGCGTACACCTGGCTCAGTCTTACTGTAGAAATAGATGATATATCAATGCGTACACCTGGCTCAGTCTTACTGTAGAAATAGATGATATATCAATGCGTACACCTGGCTCAGTCTTACTGTAGAAATAGATGATATATCAATGCGTACACCTGGCTCAGTCTTACTGTAGAAATAGATGATATATCAATGCGTACACCTGGCTCAGTCTTACTGTAGAAATAGATGATATATCAATGCGTACACCTGCACTTCTTCTTTGGAAGACTCAGGAAATCACCAGTGCGTGTATTTCACTATCCTTGATGTTGTTTAAATTCACATTTTCAACTTTCTATCTGTGTGTGTGTGACAAAGTACCAAAACATGTATTGATGCTCATGCAGCTTTTATTATATATACATGTATTATTGACAACCTGCCTATTTTGGTCGGTGTGGGGGGGGGGAGAGAGTTAAAGATGACTTTGCATTGTAACACAGTCTTCTACCCTGTAACGCCCAATACTAACATTATAAAGAGGGACTAATTTAATATTTTCTGAATTATGCAAATTACAGACAATATAATCTTCTATATCTTCAAAACTATTGTAGACAGAAGTGCCATAATGCAAATATTTTGCAACCATGATAAATTAGCTTGAACAGTCAGAACCTGTCTCCTAGGTAACTTGATTGAAACATACTTTATTCCATGACAAAGACACACAGGCAAATTTTACCAAATATGATTTGCCATGGAACACAACTGGGCAGGGCTTGGCCCGATATAAACCCCTGGGCAACTTACTATTCATAGATCTTTAGTACAATCAAACAGTTTATTTTGAAATGCTTAAAAGTCTTGCAGCACATAAATAAAAACAAATTTTAAAAATACCCCCCCCCCCCCCGCAAAAAAAAAAAAAAACAAACTCCCATCAAGAACTCTGGAACAACTCAGGTTCTCAGCAAAATACAGGAAATTGCTTTGTGTACATGATGAACAGATCTCCCAGGCCCAAGTAACTAGGTGGCCCCATGACATTGCTGCAGGCTCCATTTAAGCATTGTGCCTGGGGGTATCTCAGCCAGCCCTTGGTCACAAGAGGCCACTGCATCTTTGGATGGAAAGAAGCCTGTAATGTGAAATCCCCCGTCACAAATAGGCTAGGAGTGGCAGATGTGGCTTGACCAGTCAAAGCACAACAGTTTTCCAGCCAAAAATGACTGTTTTGACAACTTAATGGCTTTCATAACCACAGAACTGGAGCGTGGAACAATTACCCCTGTGAATTAGGGACATCCCAGTGATTTGCTCATGAATGCCTGCAATGCAGACTTGGAAGTTTCTTCTTCTTCTTCTTGTAACCTGACCAATGACCCCTGTTCTTCATAGGTATGCTAATATCTGATCAGTGCTTATAATTCGAGGGATTTTTTTCTTTTTTTTTATCATGTGATAAAGGAACAAAGGCAGAACACATCTCTCTCTCTCTCTCCTATAAAAGCCTCAGTGCAATTTCAATTCGAAAGGCTGTTTTTAATATATATACATTTGATTATCATCCAACAAACTGAAAAACATCTTAAATTTTCCTTATTTTCAAGCAACACTGACAGATTTCTGCCAGAGCATTTTTTTCCCAGTAATTACATTTTTTTTTCTCTGCAGGAATTTCAGCACCAACAGCAGTGCACTTACAATGACATCTAGTGGCTGAAACAGAAACCAGTGCACAGAACAAAGCCATGACAACTACTGCCACCTGCTGGAATCAAAATACACAAACCATTCACCAATGACAACAGATTTGATCTGCATGCCATGGATTATAAGTGGTAGAACAATATTAGTTTGCATGTTACATCAGCTTAAACATGTTGAAAGATACCAATATCTATGCTTCCCTACAGATCGAGTCACAAATGAACATGTCCTCATCAGCCAAAAAGAAAAGTTCCACACTTCAAAGGAGCAAGTTTTTAATACACACTACAGGACAGTGTTCCAGTCATGAAACTGTAATGATGAAATAATGTAGGGTGTGAAAGGTGTGATAAGGAGCTTTAAAGTTAAACAGGGACAGCTGGTACCATAGGCCAATGAGGCAAATGGTACTGTTTCTTCAATTTGGCTAAGGAAATTTTCAAAACGCTACACTGTTTTGAAACCAGATTTTGGCCCATGAACAAAACTCAGCACCACCACCCTGCCCTCCACACAGCTACGAACACAAAGTCTAATGGCCAATATATCAATTTGACTGTATCTGTCCTAGTGAAATATATAATGAACAAATGATAATCTAAAACAACTTCAAAGGCTGTTTCCCTTTGAGCACAAATGTGCATTTGTGATGCATAGAAATGAATTTGTGACCCCTAAAGTTGAACTTAAAGGGTAGAAAAGACCCTCTGGAAATCCTGACAGACAGAGGACCTCAGCTGTTAATATAATACTTTGCATAAATCACAGTGCCCTTTAGATGTCCATACAGTAAAACCTCCCTATACTGAACACTCTTGGCACTGGAAAAAAGTGTTTGGTAAAGTGAGGTTTTCAGTATAGAGGAGTTTGCTTTCATTGAAAGTATATATTTGGGACCGAGAAACGGTGTTCAGTATAGAGAGGTGTTCAGTGTATGGAGTGGTTCGGTTAGAGAGTTTTTACTGTATTTGGATAAGACTACTGTTATCAAGGGGACAAGCAAAAAATTTAAAATCACTTGTCCTGATGATGTGCTTCTTTGTATTTTCCAATATGTTACTGAACTTAACTGCAAAATGAGGTGATTTAAAGAAAATCCATGGTAACACATTGGACTTCAGGATTCAGGTGGAACCACAATAAATCACTTGGTGCTATGACACAAGGATCGCTGTCGGCTATTTTATACTATTTTCTTTTAGATAGTCTGAGAAAGTCCATTTTGAAGTTCAATAGACAGATCCTTGCAAAATAAATAGTAATAGGAAGAAAAATGTACAACTCAGGGGTCCCATTTTTGATCGACAATATTTAAATTTTTAATGCCACTGTCAGAGCTTCAAAGCTGATCAAGTTGTCTGATCAGTCAAAATTAAAATCATGCTTTAAAAATTTCAACAAAACAAAAAGCTTTCCTCTGATGGAAAAGCAAAACAAAGAGGATCATGATGATCTTGTGCTTTTCTGATTGAATCTGCTACTGCAAGTACAGACTTCACTGCTCTATACATGAACTGTATTAGTGTTTACCACAGCTCACCAAAAGTTTAATATTACATGTACAAAGGTAACCAATACGTGAGCTTGAGCTTTCAAACTTAATCAAGGTCAAAATTGAAGACACCAAACGAAAACCCATATAGGTACTTTCCTATTAATATTTGATAGTATTTTTATTAGACCAGAAGCCACCATTACCAAGCTAAAAGCCAACATGTCAGATTTGCAGAGAGAGAAGGAGAGTTCATGTCACATCTCGTACCTGTCAAAAATTAACACACTTGCATCATTTCCACAAACTTTTAATGTCTTTAGTAAGATCATATTCTCAAACACACATGTGCCCCTAATGCTAAATTGTCCAGTACTCTCTTGATGTTGGAGGTGCATGTTGGTATTTTCTTTAAACCTTTTTCTAACCATTATATCTATAAATTTATCAATTATTATCAGTCATTTATCACATCTTTTGGGACAATACAAGTTAATTTTTATGTATATTGAGGTACATTTACATATGCAAACTTATTATTCTTTGTTCCCAGAAGTGAACATTTTTGTGATTTTCCTACCTCTCACACTAGAGAGTTACCGGACAGTTTGGCACTGAGGGGCCTATGTATGTACCACTTCAAACAATTCTGATTCCTCCATTCTGGGGAAGAAGAAAATGACCTCAACATATGGACAGAATTGATCAAGAACACCGAGAAAGATGCAGCCATACTGGAAATCAAAATAAGGACCAGGTGATCCAAGTAACCTTGTGGCCAATCAGCAAAACATTTCCAAAAAATATATATATATAGAAATATATAATTTATATAAAATAGAAAATATTATGGTGTCATCATCATCTTCACAAACTTAGTAAAAGACCACATGCGGAACATCAAGCAAAATAAAGTCATTCCATGCCATATTTTTTAAGAAGTTCAAAATGTTAAAAGTCCAATGGACAGACAGATGCAAACAGATTTTACAAGCTCAAAATCTGTAAAAGAAGGAAAAGTTGTTGTGTTATACTTTCCTTACGTAGCAGATCTAGTACAGGACAACCTCCGCAATATGTGTAAAACCCAAAACATTCTATGCAACAGTTTTTTAAAAAGAACATGAAAATGAAAGAACTATAGTGAACAGATACACATATGGATTTTATATAATTATGGTTTGAAATTTGGTTCCCTCGATTTTAGTATAAAAATTCTTTCATAAATTTTCCAAGATATTGTCACCAGAATGTTTTTTAAACAAATCAATGTCAGAGTAAATCGCACCCCTTGAATAAAATGTTCACCTGTTCCCTTTGAAATGAACTATATGAATGTTTAAACAAATCTTCATTATGTCCCCCTCCCACCAGAGGAGGGGCGTACAATAACAGCTTGTTTTCATCTGTGTGTACACACACTAGTACTGTCAGGGCTGTAATTCGCTCGTCCTTCAACTTAGATTAATGAAACTTTACACACAGGTGCATCTGGACATAAGGGTGTGTCATGTACCAAAAGTAGGTCACTAGGTATCTGGGTCACAGTGAGATATCCTTGTAAAACCATGCCCGGGCTATAATTCCTTTACTATTCAACTTACATGAAGCTTCACACACAGAACTTCATGTCACACCTAAAGGTGTGTCATGAAACAAAAGTATGTAACTAGGTCAACCTTTTAGGTCAATGTTATACATTCATGTAAAACTACATTGCACTTCATGTCCATCGTGTTGTTAAGGTGAGAAACCAACACTGAACCAGCTATTAAAAGTTAATGGGTGTCTAGATGGATCTCACAGGGGAGATGCAGGGTCGCGCAACATGGGACTAGTCCGATATAACGAAGTTAAAGTCATGTCCATCCTATAATTCTGTTGTCCTTTGACTTAGAATCATAAAACTTTGTGCACCTGTATATCTGGCCACAAGGGTGTGTCATGGACAAAAAATAGGTCAGTAGGTTAAGAATCTGGGTCACGATGACAGCCTATTTTTATTGACTACAGCCGTTTCAAAATGTCACCAGTGACTTGCAAGGTTATAAATGAGGTGTGTGCGTGCGTGTGTGTGTGGGGGGGGGGGCATGGATCCAGCAATCCCTGATTCTATTTTAATTTTGATTTTTAAATTAGTACTAGCCAAAATAGCCAAATGCAACTAAAATTTCAAAATGGCTAGCAAAAGTAGCAAATGGCTTCTAAAGTTTCCCCCAAAAATCTTCATTTTTGTGCAATTTAACAGATTTTAAGCCAGTGTTGGTCTTGCCTAGAAATATTGGAATTTTGGCTACATTTTTAAAGTCTAGTCCTAACCTAGGAAAGGAAAGCACATTTATGGACAAAACAAACATATCCATGCACTGCACATATATATGTGTAAGTAATCTCTGTACCACTTTGTCACGTACGCATCAGGTACATGTAGGTTCTGCTAACTTAATGACAGGAGAGACTTCAAACACATACTGTGGAAATGTCATCAGGGTTGATGGGCAGATGACAATACCCTCCAGCACATTATGTGTCCAGGGTCTAAATGTTTTTTAAGTACATGTATCACCTGCATTAGGAGGGAAACATACATTATATGTTTGGATCTCAAAACACATGTAATAAATTTGCTTTGTCCGAGCAAAACAAAGATGTTATGAGCCCCTTTCATGTTAATCAGTTCCCAGGGTTACACAGAGCAATCTGTCTTTGGAAAGGCCACTCCACTTACAGACCACCTGCCTTTAAGACCACATTTACCACGTCCTTAAATCTATCTTTTCCATTTTATTTTACATTCAATAAGAGACCACCTGTTTGGTATGGCCACTCTTAAACCTGCCACAGAGGTGGTCTCTCAAAAGAGGGACCACTGTATGTGATTTTATTCCCTTCATTACATTTTCTCATTCTTCTAGTCAACTTTCATTCCCTTCTTCCTTATGGTTTCCCTTCTAAGTTTTTTCTGTGGGTCTTTCAAACTCTTTCAGATGGGGGGGGGGGGGGGGGCAGTATTCTCAGATTCAATAAAACTATTTACATTCAGTGTCTTCTTTCTTCTAAGATTTTTTGAGGGGTTGCTTGTACTCTTCATGTTTGAATTTGAGGGGTCACAAATTAATTTTCTTATGCACATCTGTGCTTAAAGGGAAACTTGGGAGTCCTCGCTTTGTGATGTACATCTGCTGTCTTTGGTATGCCTGCATTTTTTCAGTGTTATTGTGGACAGCTTTACTGACATCACTTGTGGCTGTGGTTCCATATATGCATATTGCAATGGGTGCAATTTGAGTGTCCATGATGTAATAAAATCCTTCCATTAACACCACCTCAGGGACTGAAAAATCTGGTCATATGGGATACAATTTAATTTAGGATAAGCATATGTCTGTAAATGGGTGGTCTCTATACATACATGTATATATGTGTATGTAGAATTGGTCTCTTGACAGACATCTTTATTAGAGATTCTGTTCTATGGCAAATATTGTACAAATTGTCATAAAATTATGCACATGTAAATGCACTGTTACAGGTAGTTGATATGTACATACTTCAGTACATGTACATATATTTACATTCCCTTTATTGTTTAACATTGAAAGAATAGGAACTGTTGTTTTCCTCACCATCTCATGAAGACATCGTCTACACGGGAGTCTGCACGCGCCAGCTATGCAGCCCCTTCACAATTTTATACGCCAGTACATTGGGCACTACTTTTCTTTTCATTCATAAATCCTGTGCGCTCTCTAGCGGTTTTTTATCCCAAAAAATAACTTACTTGTATACTTTTTCCCTAATGTGAACGAATCTTGTATTTTGTAAAGCTATCTGTTCAAATAAATGAACATTTACAAAGGGACTATTTTTCTTTCCTGTTTGTTGCTTTTGGGATAGACTGGTTGCCAGGTAACGGGGGCGTGGTTAGCGCTTATCTTTCTATTGATCACACCCCCTTTAAACCAAGGCAATTTATGTGGAAAAAACGTTCTTTGGCGATCGTGCATCACTTGTAATTATTATCTAAAATCGAAAAAATAGGAAAAAATGTAAATATAATAAATATGCATGTACCAGTAACATTAGTAATGTAGCCTAATGATATTGAAAAGTCCATGCACTGTTAGCCTGAAGTTTGTGAGTCCTAACCTTTTGTCCCGAGTGGTTGGACTTTTTTAAGTCCTTTTTAATCTTAGACTTTATATATATATATATATATATATATATATATATATATATATATATATATATATATATATATATATATATATATATATATATATATATAAGGCAAGGCCATGCCCCCAATCCTCTACTAGCCAAACACCTCTGATACCTACAAACTTTGGCTGGGTCCCAAGGGCTTTTGGCCTTGACAGTTTTTACTGCATAGTGTTTCTGTTATGGTATATGGATGTATGAATATGATGATTGTAATAATCATCACAAAAAAAAAAAAAAAAAAAAAAAATGATATGTATGCCCTCTTGACCTAAGAAAGCATGTCAAAGGTCATCCATATTATGCACTATCAGGGCAAGAAAATTCTAAAATGGGTTTACTTGTCCGATGACAAGTGCCCCTATGTTTTACAAGTTATTCTTCTCAAATTTTACTAGTCCTGGATAACAGGCCCTAAGAATTTTCTTGCCCTGATTACCAACTTTAGTTCCATAAATATTACAATTAACATTAACAGCATATTTGGCAATGTCAGCCTTGTCATTTCTCCTCAGCAGGCTCAATTTCGTGTTTTCTACAGTACCTAATGACTGAAAAATAGGTCATGGTCACTCATAACTTTGACTTATGATGTATTGCATAATTGATCTAAATTCGGTGCCATCTTAATGTATTATTAATTACAAAAATTAATTCAATATGTTTTTGATACCTATCATAGCAGTTCCAATTTCTACCACCAAGACTTCACATGAAATAAGAATCTTGCCTGGAAAGTGTTCCTGTAATGATACGTAGAATGATAGATGTATGTCCACAAGTAATGACCATCACGATTTTTATGTCTCCCTGTGCAACGGGGGACATATTGTTTTTGGAGATGCACTCCAGAAAGATTTGACTTAAAGAGGTTGACAGTTTGTGTGATTATGTTTCTATTAAGACTTTTGTAAGACCTTGCTTGTGACTGCAGATGTATGATCTTGACCTATTTTTCAAGGTCACGCGGGCATTTCATCTAAAATCAATGTGGACGTGATAACTCAAGAAAATTTGACTTGGGAACTTGAATTTTTGTGTGAAGATGTTCCTATATATGATCTTCCTTGGGATTGCAGATGGGTGACCTTGACATATTTTTCAAGGTCACATGGGCATGTCATCTTAAATTGACACAGACGCAATAACTCTGCAAGGATTTGATTTAGGAGGTTGAAATTTTGCATGTTTATGTGCCGTAATATGAACTAGGTTAGGATTGTAGATGGGTTACCTTGACCTATTTTCAAGGTCACATGGCCACTTTTTAAAAATCATTGGCGATGCACTCCAGCAAGATTTGAATTTCAAGAGGTTGACAGTTTGTGTGATTATGTTTCTATGCAAGACTTTTGTAAGACCTTGCTTGTGACTGCAGATGTATGATCTTGACCTATTTTTTAAGGTCACGTGGGCATTCCGTCTAAAATCAATGTGGACATGATAACTCAAGGAAGATTTGACTTGGGAAGTTGAAATTTTATGTGAAGATGGTCCTATATATGATCTTGCTTGGGATTGCAGATAGGTGACCTTGACATATTTTTCAAGGTCACAAGGGCATGTCATCTTAAATTGACACAGATGCACAACTTTGCAAGGATTTGATTTAGGGGGTTGAAATTTTGCATGTTTATGTGCCGTAATATGAACTAGGTTAGGATTGTAGATGGGTGACCTTGACCTATCTTCAAGGTCACATGGCCACTTTTTAAAAATCATTGCAGATGCACTCGAGAAAGTTTGTCTTAAAGTGGTTGACAGTTTGTGTGATTATGTTTCTATGTAAGATTTTTGTAAGACCTTTCTTGTGACTGCAGATGTAAGACCTTGACCTTTGTTCACGGTCACATGGGTATTTCATCAAAAATCAACGTGGATGTGATAACTCAAGGAAGATTTGACTTGGGAAGTTGAAATTTATATAAGACCTTGCTTGAGATTGCAGATGGGTGACCTTAACCTATTTTTCAAGGTTTTCATGGGCATGTCATGTAAAATTGATGACTCAAGAAAGACTTCACTTGGGAAGTTGAAATTTCTGCTAAATAACACAAAAATATTTGTTTTTTCTCCTCAGACATGTAAACCAAGCGGAATCTTCAGTCCTGACATAGCCCTGCCAATAATACTGGGTAGAAATGTATCAAAGTGAAAATTTGCTGGGACGACGAGCCTCAATAAGAGTGTGCTTGTGCTTCTACATGGGTAATCTTTGCTAAGATTTTGAAATGTCAATAAAGCGTGTACCTTCACCATACCTGTAGATCATTGGAATCGGTATGCCTATTTATAAAACTAAGGGTGACGATAGTAAGGGCGCACGGGGAGACATTTGATTTTTTGTCAGAAAATCAGCATGTTCTATTTTTCTTATTGAAATGCATTCCTGCTGTGACCTTGTGAAAGCAGGTCAAGGTCATCCAAGTTGCCATTTATGGATAGTAAATAACACTAAATTCTTGTTTCCCAACACTGAAGAACATTTATATGCCCATAAAAGAACATTTTAATTTTCCAATTTTAATGTAGTGACAGTGGACATTAAGACAATATATATGGTCTCAATACAAATACTACTTAAAGATATATAACAACCTGACTTGGATAATATTTATAAAAATACTATTTCGTTAATTTTTTTCCACAGTCAGGCCTTCCCCTGTCACTCGCCAATGTAGCAAAATGCTATCAAAATACCACTTTGCCTATAATTTTTTACAATTGGCTAATGGTTAACAATGGGAGTGTCCGAAACATTGTACTATGCACACAAATTTGGGTACAAAATTAAAATTTCCAGGGGAAGCCCTGCACAGTGACTGTCACAGAGGGTGTTCCAAACAGCAAAACAGCATGGGGGGGGGGGGGGGGGGGCACCAACTTTTTGTTTGTTCCCTTCTAACCCTAATCAGTATTTTAGGTGGACAGTGACTTTGGCGGTCAGTATGAATCGGTTTGTATTGACCAGAATACATGATGACAACCATTCTTTGGTAGTCCCTGTGTGACAAGTAACTTTTAGCGCGTAAGTAAAGGAAAACACAAATTTATTCACTGGCGACCAATCAGAGCAAAGGAGAAATTTGAGTTCGAACACCTGGTCACTTCCATTCAACAAAGAGTGGCTCATTTTGAATTCAGATGCTTTGTTAGGAATAAAGTAGCCTAAGTGGGCTAAAATACATGCAACCACTCAATCTTAGGCAGGGATTGAGAGAGTGGATTGTGACGAATCTGTTGGTATATAGATTATATACATCGGGCAGAACAAAAATCTGTCTTGACAGACGAACTACAGGGCTCTACAGTTCACATGTTCTTTCGTCCATGATATACAAAAATTGATACAGAACAAGTAAATGACTGAAATAGCATGCAAACGATCCTGGTAATTGTCTTAGGACGAGTGAATTTCCCTGATAGTTGTAGAGCCCTGAACTGCAAGGACTACTGAGCATGTATACTTGTATTTCAAATCCTGCATAGCTACCTTTCTCAAGTTACCATTCTGGATTTATAATAGAAATTTACAACTGTGGCCTGTTTGGCTCAAGCAACATATACTTCTTGAGCCAAATACTGATCATGTTACCTAAAACCATGAATAAAATTTACACTTTCAAATTACACTCAATAAATCTAAAGTTAATTTGGCTAACACGTACAAAATTTTGCAAGATAAATTACTCCCTTTTAGCCAGTGGCTATTTGGCTAACATATAGTACTACCAGTTTCTTCCTGCGGTACCAGTGGTCATGACTAGTGCCTGATTCCTTTTCATATTTCAGTACTATTTACTATATATATAAATCAAAAGTATTGGATTATAATCACCAGTCAACACTGAAAACTTGTGATGGAGAAAGGGTACCATATGGAGAACCTGTCATCAGAGAATGATGGATATACAGCAGGCTGGGTCACTGAACCGTGAATCTAAACCAAACATACCCCGCCTACCTGAAGGGCATGATTGGGCGAATTATCAGACACTATGTCAGGAGCAGCAACAGCGTAAGCGTCACATTGAAAAAGGATTTTACAATGAGGCGATAAAGTTGGTTCGCATGGTTATTCGATTCCTGGCCGTACCCCAACGCTCTACCTGCGATAGATTAGACTACTTATCATAATGCGATCGGTCCAGTATTCACATTGTTTGGAAGTTCACATTGTACCCGCTCGCAGGCCAGTACACATGTGATCAATTTTTGAGCTGAGGCCGAACATCACTATATAAACCACAATTATAAATATTTTTTGCTTCCTCAATGCACTTCAAATTTAGCGGCCAGTACAGGTGATGATTTTTTTCGTTTGTTGCACCCAAAATATATGTCAATGCATGACCGAACTGGGCGTAAACTGTGAAGGAAACGCATACGCATATCTTGTTGACCCAAGAGCAACGAGCGTCCCTCCGCCATCTTGAAAAGCAAAACTCCACATCATTTTCTTCTGCAATTTCACCCTTTCAGCATGCATATTAAGAAAATATATTGGTATATATTGCAAAAAGACAGTATTAAAATACCTATGGACCCTTTAATTTACCTTAAATCACACTGCATAAACAAAATATCGGCAACGCAAATAGGTTCTGGTCCTCAATACAATCTCATCATACCCAAAACATTGGGGACATAGACCAGCATCGGGGCCCTAACTTCAACAACGGATAGCTCAAGAGAAAATGAACAGATTTTTATCTACCTGTGCAGTTACTTGCATTGTACCTGCCCGAGCGAGATCTGGTTTGCTGTCAGCCATGGTAAACAGATTTTCCACCCTAATTCTGTGGACGAAACTAGCCCTTCTGGTGTCTTAAAAACACGAGGTTCACAAGCCGGCCGCAGGGAGGCGTGATCATGTGGCTCAAATAACGACTTTTGATTGGTCAAAACTGGAACGGGAGTCTGTGACATCGTGAAGCGTGGAGTTCGGCATGTTTTGGAGCAGACAAGTTCAAACCAGCATCGCCAGATGGCTTGAAAATGTGATGACGTTAAAACATGAAAACTGCTGTGCCGACACTTTATATGAAACTATTTAACAAAAACTGTTGTGCTGACAATTTATATGATACTTATGTGGTAAAGTATATAATCTCTCTCGAAAGAAAGAAAGAGAGAGAGAGAGAGAGAGAGAGAAAGAAAGAAAGAAACAAACAAACAAACAAACAAAGAAAGAGTACTGTTACTGTCAGATGACGCTCCTGCTCTAATGTACGTATAGTGCAATAAAATAGGAAATTTTCTATTCACAACTAAAAGTTAAAAACATATACTTTACATTTGAAAATCACAATTTAGTGAAACATGTACGAATACTTTCAAACATATGTAGTCTGGACCTGCATAGGGGTAAATTTAATTTCACCCTTTTCTTCACAAAGTCATACTGTATTACATGTGTAATTTTGCGTTGCATCAGAACAGTGACAAGTCAGACTGCGATGATGGCTTCCTTTAATAAATAAGTCTGTGGTTCTTGTATGTTTCACGCACTTGACTTGTCAGGTCATCAAACACCACCAAATTTCTCATTGCACCGACAAAAATTTAATTCAAATTTGGTGGTGTACCTTGGATGGATGCCACTATGGGTATGTTACTCTGCACCTCTGCATAAAGTGGCCACTACTGTCCACAACATCAAATTATTCTGTGAGGTAGTGACTTGAGGTTCTTTTCCAAACCTCGTTTGATAAAAACTGATTTAACAAACCCCGTCAGTGCAACAATGGCCATATTGAAGGGGCGTTTCAGTTTAAAACTCTGTTTTTGCGTAGTGGCCAAACGTTGACTGCTGCATGAACACTTTATTAGCTCTTGGTGGACTCCCAAGGTTCTAACAGCGACTGGACGGGTGTCATGTGATTACACCAGATGCTATACTTTTTTTTAAAAAACCATGAGGTTCACTCCCAACAGATTGCAGTATCGTTTCATGCTGTTGGCCCTGGTAAATGTCTTCACCAAATTCACATAGAAACTTCATTGTCTGCGTTCTAAGTCTGTATAACTGTAGCTGGAAGCCCCATTTATGTATTTCCTAAAGGAGGATCAGGGAATAAGAAGAGGGGGGGGGGAGCACATAGAGGAAGAGAACTAGGAAAGATGATTTGCTGCATAGTAAATCAGAGTGTGTGTCTTCAAAGCATATTGGTATGGTAATGTACAACTATTCCATAACACAGGAGTAGAAGTTGGAATGACATCTCTATCTATAATAGTGTTGAAGATATTCAAGTTTTAAAATTTCAAATGCTGCTAATTAGCATAATTCAAATTGTTACAACTTTTGTTTTAAATTCATTAGATGCGCAATGGTCAATAACCCCCTTGTAGACGTTGGAATGACATCTCTATCTATTATACTTTTGAAGATATTGAAGATTAAAAATTTCAAATGCCCCTAATTTGCATAATTTTAAACATCTTCATTCCTTTGCATAACAAAAAAGTGGACACACACACTTTAATTAAAAGAGAATGAGGGGAAGCCGTATAAAAGAAAGACTATGCAGTGAAAGTGACCTGCAGGTCACAATACCTGGGGCGATAAAGTGAAGACAATTTTCTTTTGTCAAGGGGGAACACAAGTCCAGACTGGCAGCAATGTGTTGTGTGCCTAAAGGACACAATAGCTGGGGTGTTGAAATGAAGATAATATTTCTTTTGTCCAGAGGAAATAAAAGTCCTGACTTATAGGAATAATGTAAGTCTTGTGGAACCCTGTCATTCCAACATGTTCACCTTTGCCAACACCTATTTTTAAAATACATCAAAGCCTCATTATAAAGACACTCCGATAGCTGACGTCTTCAATTTATGACACTAGATCTAAGCGACGTTAAGTCAAATTCCTTTGCTACTAAGTATTTGACTCAATTATGTGAGGTATTATCAGATATCTGACACTTTTTGCATGCAATGCGGTTTCACTGTTGTGAAAACTCGTTATAATGACACCATCTATTCCCTAAGAAATGTGTCCGATAACTGAATATGTCAGATGAATGATCAAGTAACAATGAAAGAAAATAAACCGTTTCCCATGACAATTTATGTTAGAATATTGAATATGTCAGATATCTGAGTGTCGTTATAATGAGGTTTCACTGTATTATATCTTCATCTTGATTACGTCATTAATACGTCATCATATTCATATATAGCTTTGAGGATATTTAACATAAAATTTCAAATCCACCGTATTCGCATATATTTCAGCACAGTCATTACTTCAGTAGTTAGGACCAATTTCTCCTGGAAGTTTGAGTTGATACATTTCAATATTCTCTCCTCTGCACTTTCAGATAAAGAAAGAAAGAAAGAAAGAAAGAAAGAAAGAAAGAAAGAAAGAAAGAAAGAAAGAAAGAAAGAAAGAAACTGCCTCCAGCAACGAGTTTTTTGGGTCAGATAATGGCTAACATGGTCATATAAAGGAATTGGTAACTAAGAGCATGAAGATGGTAAACATACTAAAATTGTATTCGCTGCACCAGTGAAAGCACTTGAAATCCTCTTTCTTTTGTACGATCACATCTTGAATATGGGTGACTGGTTTGGGCAAACTATACATAACATTTTCACGGGAGACACATCTGGCATAAAACACGATTTGATTTAAAAAGAATCTGGCCGGAGAAATCATGCGAACGTCGCAACAAAAGCAAAATTACCCTGTTTTCTCAAAATTCTTAATGGAGAAGTTCTACAATATCTGCAAAATCTCACACCTGTAACTGTTCAAGCACAAAATTGATATGACATTACTTTACTGTTGCCTCCAAAGCAGACCCAAGCTGCGTATTTTGTCTACTGCGTAACACGGAACTTGGTCTGCTTTGCAGGCAAACTTTACTGTAGCTTTTTCCAATCTGTTGTTCGACAATGGAATAATTTCCCTCCATCCACTCAAAATGCCGACGTCCTGGACGAATTTAAGCAAAGAATAAATTAGGGTATGAAAAACGTTAATAAGTTATATTATCAAGGAGAAAGAAAGCTAGGTATCCCTTGTGCTTGTTTCCGTTCATTCCGTTCAGCAAGGTTAACCACGGCTTATTTCAAAAAGGTCTCAGAGACTCTCCTCTGAGTGCCTGCGACAACAGTAACGAATACGTTTTTCATTATTTCTGCGATGGCACCACTCCCAAAAACTCGTCACACAGCAAGATCATCACCGCCGTGCACCTTTCACTATCCATACACTGTCATTTGGCTAAAATACATGTAATTTGGAGCAGAACAAAATTATTTTCGAAGCCGAGAGAGAGAGAGAGAGAGAGAGAGAGAGAGAGAGAGAGAGAGAGAGAGAGAGAGAGAGAGAGAGAGAGAGAGAGAGAGAGAGAGAGAGAGAGAGAGAGAGAGAGAGTCTTTATCCCTTTTCCCAAAATGCATATAATCATAGTTACGATATTACAAATGGTCAATTTTATTGATCACAGTGCACATTTATATTGATGCAACAGTTTTGGGGACAGTGGATTAAGCTACAATGCTAAATGGGGCATGGCACGACAACGGAATAATTCGATAGCGGAAGTCACAAACAACACAGCAATATTGTGGCTATAAATAACAGTGAAGCTGCGCGCACTATAGCTGATGGTACAACACTAAGCATACAAAATTTGGTCCAAAGTATCGTTTCAGAAAAAATCTATCATGTGTGCAAAAACTGGTAAACCTCACGAGTTTGTGTGTCTTTGTGGCTCTGAGGCTATATTACAAAGGTAAATATATACACGACATGTATCTTGTTTTACAAACCTACAGCATTGTAAGTCACAATAAAATGATCTAAGTTTATTACAGTGAGACAAAAAGTGGATCGGAGCACAGTGAGACGAGGCTATTTGATTATGGGGCACAATTAGATGTAGGGTTCAGTTCGGTATCAAACGTTTCAAAGTTCGTAAATCTGTTTCACATATATATAACATTGTTGGTGAGACGGAATGCTGGCCGAAAGTCGTAACGATTTTTTTTTGTAAATAAAGTTTGTATTTTTAAAGGACTCTCTCGAGGTCAGAATACCACTCACTGTACCCCAGGCACGGGCAACAATGAGACAATTTAGCATTGCTAAAGTATTAGCTGCAAGTTTTATTCTGATAAAAGCTGAACTTTCGTAGTTTTTGTGTGCACACAAGAAAGCTACCCAGGTCAACAGATATCACGACAGCAGTGCTGACGTAGAGCGCTTTTGGGAATCCAAGCATGGCTTCAGTTCTTAAGGTCCTTGATCAGCACACAATCACCGGAGCAGAGTATATAAATCGGACTCATTAAAGTGTGTGTGTCACTTTTCTGTTTTTCGGACCTTTTTCCTAAAATTCTTTCTTTCTTTCTTTCTTTCTTTCTTTCTTTCTTTCTTTCTTTCTTTCTTTCTTTCTTTCTTTCTTTCTTCTTTCTTCTTTACCAGCAAATTTGTCCGACACTTTTCTCGGACACTATTTACACATAGAAACTCCAAACTTGGCATGAATGTACCTCCATACAAGGAAATTGACCGTTTTATACATTGGAATCAAGATGTTTAAAATTATGCAAATTAGGGCATTTTAAATTTTAAATTTTGAATATCTCCAAAAGTATACTAGACAGAGATGCAATTCCAACTTCTACTAGGGGGTTATTGACCATTGCACATCTAATGGATTTAAAATAAAAGTTGTAACAATTTAGATTATACTAATTAGCAGGATTAGAAAATTTAAAACTTGAATATCTTCAAAACTATCATAGATAGAGAGTGTCATTTCAACTTCTACTGGGGGGTTATTGACCATTGCGCATCTAATGAATCTAAAACAAGAGTTGTAGCAATCTAAATTATGCTAATTAGCAGCATTTGAAATTTTAAAACTTGAATATCCTCAAAACTATTATAGATAGAGATGTCATTTCAACCTGTTTTAGGCGGTTGTTGACCATTGCGCCTATAATGAATCTAAACAAAAAGTTGTAGCAATTTAGATTATGCTAATTAGCAGTATTCGAAATTTTAAATCTTGAATAACTGCAAAGCTATAATAGATAGAGATGCCATTCCAACTTCTGCTCCTGTGTTATAAAACTGTTGCATGTACATTGCCATACCAATATGCTTTGGAGTCACACACACACACACACACACACACACACACACACACACACACACACACACACACACACACACACACACACTGATTTGCTATGCAGCAAATCATATTTCCATGTTTAATTTTGTCTTTCTGCAACGCACTACGTGTGACGAGATAACTTTATCATAAAACAGCTTGAGGTGGCCGCACCTGGCTATGATGGGATTAATTGACTCTAAAGTTCTCAAATATAACTCTGGAGAAAAGGCTCTTATCTTGTGCCATATATTTGATACATCTCTTGCTGCTGGTATCATACTAATTGAGCGAAAAATCGATAAGATTACACCATTTTTTATAGCAGATGATAACAGATTGTTTTCTAATTATAGACCAATCTCTTTTACCATCCATTTCTAACATTACAGGGCGTGTACCGAAAGATCGCCTTTTAAGTTTTCTCAATAAACACAATGTATTGTATACAATTACCCATTCGGTTTCGAAAAGGATATTCAGCTGATATGGTTGACAACACTGGTTGATACAGTAGCAAATGTACTGGAAAACAAAGATTCTGTTTGGGTGCGTTTATAGATTGGTCAAAAGCATTCAATACTCTAAATCATGAAATCCTTCTAAAAAATGCAATTCCATCTGTGGCTTAGCGAAAAAAAGGTTGCCTCATACCAAGGTACCAACTCAAAATATTTAAACATCAAATGTGGAATGCTCCAACGGTCAATCCTCGGGTACCTATTGTTCGCAATATGTATTAATAATCTACCAGATATTTATCCCATTTTCAGGCACTTCTATTCGCTGATGATACAACTTGTCTCTTTACTGGTAAGAATACCACTCATTTAACTGATATTGAAAATACAGAACTGAAAATATGTCTATATGGCTCAAAGCTAGTATGTTGTCAGTTAGAAAACACATTATGTGTTATTTCCCGGGGAATTTAAAAGGAAAATTGTGAGCAAAAATGTGGAAATAAATGTAAGTATTATGCAAGAAGTTGACTGTGTTGATTTTGGAAAATGTAACTTTTGTTACCACAATCTATGTATTATTTGCGTATCTTGTTAATGTTTTAAACATTTAACAGAATGTTTTACTCTGGCAGTCTCCACCCCGAATATATATATATATATATATATATATATATATATATATATATATATATATACATATACATACTTTTAAACTTATACTGAATGATAAACAATTTGTATACAGATGTAAAAGTGAAAAAATGTACACACACACACACACATATATATATATGCATATATGTATATATTTATATATATGTGTGTGTGTGTGAGAGAGAGAGAGAGAAAGAGAGAGAGAGAGAGAGAGAGAGAGAGAGAGAGAGAGAGAGAGAGAGAGAGAGAGAGAGAGAGAGAGAGAGAGAGAGAGAGAGAGAGAGAGAGAGTTTGCGTGAACACAGATGTAGTGACAATGTTGTAGCGGAACCGTAGCAGATGATTGCAGCACAGATTCAAAGCTTTCATCACTTGAACATGCTCATCTCATAAATGAGCGTTTCTGTAATTAAATTGTGTATCTCAACACACAGTATACTGTTTTTCCTCGAGTTCCTTCTTTCTTCTCTCTTCTTTACCACTGAATTTGTCCGACACTTTTCTCTGACACTATTATACATAGAAACTCCAAATTTGGCATGATTATATACCTCCATACAAGAAGTTGGGCCTTTTTGTGCAGAGGAATGAAGATGTTTAAAATTATGCAAATTAGGGGCATTTGAAATTTTTAATCTTCAATATCTTCAAAAGTATGATAGATAGAGATGTCATTTCAAGTTCTAGGGGGTTATTGACCATTGCGCGTGTAATGAATCTAAAACAAAAGTTGTAGTAATTTAAATTACGCTAATTAGCAGTATTCGAAATTTTCAATCTTGAATATCTTCAACACTATAATAGATGAAAATGTCATTTTAACTTCTATTAGGGGGTTGTTGACCATTGCACACCTACTGAATGAAAAACAAAAGTTGCAGCAATTTAAATTATGCTAAGTAGCACCATTAGAAATTTTAAATCTTGAATACCTTCAAAGCTATAATAGATTAAGATGTCATTTTAACTTCTAGTCGTGTGTTATGGACTAGTTGTACATTGCCATAACAATGCGCTTTGAAGACACACACACTGATTTGCTATGCAGCAAATCATCTTTTCTAGTTTGTTTCATGTTTTTGTTTTCGGATAATGTCGGACACCGAAGTCATATAACTTTTAAATTCCAGATGCAAATTTGATTAAAGTATGAATAAAAATGACGGTTTTTATGACATTCAAGTGGAACCATCGATGCTAAATCCCGGCCTGTGTTGTTTTGTTCGATTGCTTGCTGCAGCGATTGCATGTAAATCCGTCCAGTGAGCTCCTGCCATAAAACTCTGGTCAGTGGTCAGTTGTGCCTCTTTTATATGTCCCAAACCTAACTGGGTTG